>MU755303.1:36499-88083 GCA_026770625.1 Nicotiana glauca
GAGAGAGATTACCTAAGGCTTGCCTAGGCGGGGGACTGTTTTTCTTTACCTTTTTATGTTTTTCTTTGTTCTTTTCTCCGACAATTTTCATCTTCTTCAGGTCAAAAGAACCTATGGGGTTTGTGATAGTAGAATTAGTAGGAATTTATAAGTTTTATCAAGTGAAATTAGTGACGAAAATGGAGAAGACATCAACAATGGAGGAAATCGGATATGAGAGAAAGAGAAAAGGAAAAAAAGAGAAGAAAAGAAAAAAGAAGAAAGAAAAGAAAAAGGTAAAGAAAAAGAATATTAATAAAAAGAAAATAGTGATTGTAATACACATTAGTACAATTAACGAAAGAGCTAATTGGTTTGGGTGGATTCCGTTTCGAAAAGAGCATATATGGATCAACTATGTGACTGTAAGGGAATATCTGTGCTAAAGTATTAACGAAGGACAAATGTGCTCAATTTCGTATAGTATAAGGTTATATACAGACTAACTATGTGACAGTAAGGACATATATGGGCTAAAATGAAACAACCCAGATAATATACCAAACTAACTCACTGTATTAACTCAACACTAATAGGAATTACAAAGCATTTGCTAATGATAATAAGGACAATGCAATAGAAATCTAAGAAGAATGGAGATGAGTAATAGACCGATACAGAATTGGGGATGAGATAGACACAGAGCTAACGCGTTGACAATTTCAGTATAAAATGGACTACGCCTTCTGCTGTATTTATTAGTAATTTTCTCACGCTGCACTTTCACATACTAAGAACATGCTTATGCTCAAAATGGGTCCCATACATAGTTTTCCAAATTGCCAAATATGTCCTCCACTGAGTCACTCACTGAATTCACAATAGTACTGCCCACTTCAAAAGGAACCTTGTCCGCAAGGTTCGAGTAAAGCAAAAATTGCAGCAATACCCACTTGACACTATTAACAACAAACAAGCGATTCAAAGCAACTTCTTTGCATCTGGTATATGAGACATAATAATATGGTAATGGGAATAACCATCTTCCATTAAGGAAAGCCATTCATATATAAGTGAATTAGTACCAAGGTTGTCGTCTTGAAGTTAAATCAACCTCATCCAATCAAAGGGATCCTCAACCTTATACCTTATGTCATACCTTAAAGTACCCAAAAGAATATCAGCAACAAGCTTAACATACTGGCTTATCACTCCTGCATCAGTGTAAATAAATGCACATGAAAGGGGAACACAAATTAGTCTAATATCAAAGTGAACATCTCCTTTTCTTATCCCTAGTGTTAACATTGGGCAAGACATTCCACAGAATTTTTGCTTCCTCACTGAGATTATAGCCATGGAAAATAGATCAAACCTTCTGAATCTAGGGATAAAATGATTGGAGGAATGCTGCACCCTTTTGTCAATGTAACGATGATCTGATGTCATCCAACCATCATCTTCAGGGGCCTCAACAATATCCACAACAGCTGCACTTAGTAATTTGGGTCGAGGTAGCATCTCCACAGAATAATATGTACAACCACCACCAAGTAGAACATTGGAAACAACCCCCTTCCTACATACATGACCGTAGGCGTTAGGTAGTAGAACCTGAATTCCTGGATCATAGGGGTAAAGGTCGAAGGGTTGGATCGCACTAACTTGCCCAAATAGTCATGCGTCTTTACATATTGCAAGAATAAAAACAACACATGATTCAAACTTCCCCTTACTATAAACCCAATTATCCCATAGTGTAGCTATTGGATCATAAGTAGAAAAAATAACACTATTTGCAAATATATTCCCGTTGATAGCATATGTTATAACTATATTATGTATACCATGATCATAGACAAGATTAGAAAAATTGAGATAAATAAACCATAGAAGATGAATAATGTTGCAAAAAATATATGATGGTTTGGAAACCCAATTTGGCAAGCCCTCTAAATGGCTTCATGTTAAGCCTAACATCCAGTAAGTCCATATCCATGAATTCTGCAGTGTCATATATATAGTTTCCAGCATGAACTAATTGACTTGATCGATCAAGCATATCAACAATGATGACATATTGTGCATTGTCATGTTTGAGCTTGGACTCTTTCATTAAGTTGAAATAATGTAGTCCTTTATCAAGCTTTAAGAAATTTACTTGCACTTTGCTCTTCCATCCTTCTTTATCAACCAACATAGCCAAGACCTTACTTGGTTGATCCAATGTTAAAACTGTAGAAGGAACTCCAACCCTGAAGAAAGAATCATTAAAATCTTGTATACAGGGTTGTAGCGAGTGATGTCTTCTTCATAATGAATGAGCTCCATTAGTAGCCAATGCATCACAAGAACTAGATAAGTAATCTCACAGTGATACCACATCAGACCACTCCTAAAATACGTAAACTGAGTAAGCATGTACTGCTCCTCAAGGTGACTCAGAGCACCATCAAAGGAATATAGAAATAAACGTGCTATAGACTCACCCAGTAGATTGTATGATGTATAAGAATTTTGAAAATAACAACCGCATTCAATACCTATTAAAAATCCACCCACAGGCTACCAATCATACAACTTTGCAAATAAAAAGCCCCTTTTTTTGAGATCTTCAAACAATGAATGTGCATCCTTTTTCTCAATAGAACTTGTTAGAGCCATGAACTTAGAACTAAGTTCCGGATCCCATACAGAAAGATTCGCTGCATTTAAGGTTATGGTGACACATAAGAAATTAGCACCAGGATCAAATGGAAATCAATTCAAAATATGGTGATCCCCAGTAGATTCTTCATGATCATCATCAGAAAACATTTCATCCGAAAATATGTCACTTCTTGGAATGACGTCCTCATTCTCCATAAACAATTTATCAAGACATAGGTTCTCAATAATTGCAGGCTCCATGAGAAATTTAGCAAGATACATATCTTCAAAAATCTCAAATTCAATTTCTCGTTGGACATGATCAAGAGAAGGTGCAGTAACGTACTTCACTGGCATATCTCTTTGGGGACTTTCATCAAATAATTGGACTTTGCTGCTTTTAGGACATGTAGCTTCTTCAGTGATCAATTTCAACTGGGTCATCTGATTGCGCCTTCGCAAATATTGCTGGGCAACGACTATTTGACATTTCATAGAGCACTTGGACCTCCTCAGATTTTCTATCCTCTAAATCAGGTTGCATCTCAGATGGAAGGGCTGGTGCAGCCAAAAGCTTCTTAGATTCAATACATAAAATCTCGGTAAAAGGAAATTAAGCAATCTCACATGGCACAAGCTGATCTTGTTCAACAAGAAGAACGAGGAGTGCTTCCTCTCATGTAAAATGGCAATGCATATCAGGTTCCTCACTCTGGGTAATTTCGTCGAACACCTTGTCTTCTATATCTATAGAATATTCCCTAATTATTGCCTCGTCACTTTCTGGCGATTCGAGATGCTGTTTACCAAAATAAATCCGCACCTTTACAATACAATTTTCCCAATTCGACAATTTCTTGTTCCGAAAAAGACACCGGAACCACTCCAAAACCTCACCATCTAGGTATAAAGACACGCATAATAACATGTTGTTTTCCGATGTACTATGGAATTTAAAGTAGAGTTCAGCCTGAGAAATCCATAATTTTGGATCTTCACCACAGAATCGTCGTAATTCCACCGGAGTAGGCTTAATCGTTTCAAGGTTTTCAACCAACTCATGTAACAATGAACGAATTTCAGCGATATCCTTCGACCATTAATCCTTCACGACCTTAATTGAATCATCGATAGTTCGAAGTATTTGGCCCTCCATAGAAGACCTCTGGATGAAAGTACAATTGGAACAACCCAGATAATATACCAAACCAACTAATTGTGTTAACTCAACACTAATGGGAAGTACAAAGCATTTGCTAATGATAATAAGGACAATGCAACAGAAATCTAAAAAGAATGGAGATGAGGAATAATGTGACGATCCGACCAGTCGTCTCATGAGTTACCGCTCTGTTTCTCCCATTTTTTGCTTTTTTATGCTTCGTTATCCATGTTTTGTGGTATCGGGTTGATCGGATCGAGTTCAAAATGATTTTGGTAAGGTTTGAGACACCTAGTCTCTTTTAAGAAGGCTTAAGTTGGAAAAGTTAACCAGATGTTGACTTATGTGTTAGAAGGCTCGGATGTGAGTTCCGATGGTTCGGTTAGCTTTATGAGGTGATTAGTGACTTAGGAGTGTGATAGAAATAGGTTTTGGAGGTCCAGAGTAGAATTAGGCTTGAATTGGCAAAGTTAATATTTTGGCGATTTTCGGTTGGTAGGTGAGATTTTGATCCGAAGGTCAAAATGGAATTTCAAGAGTAGTAGTATCTTTTTTTATGTCATTTGGAATGTGTGTGCAAAATATAAGGTCATTCGGACGTGGTTTGGTTGGGTTTTTGATCAAAAGCGTATTTCGGAAGATTTTAGAAAACATAGGCTTGAATCCAATGTGTTTTGAGTGATTCGATATTGTTTGAGGTGTTTTGATGATTGGAACAAGTTTGAATAAGGTGTTAGGATGTGTTGGTGATTTTGGTTGAGGTCCCGGGGGCCTCGGGTGATTTTCGTGTGGTCAATCAGACCATTTGAAGTTTGAAAGTTGCAGAAATTGTAGGTTCAGTGTTGTAGAAGAATTGCCCTTCGCGATCGCGTGGGGTGTACCGCAATCGCGTAGAAGGATTTGAGAAAGTCTAGAATTAAACGTTCACATTCACGTGAGAGGATTCACATTCGCGTAAGGCTGGGAGCTATGAATCGCGTTCGCGAGATGGCACGCGCGATCGCGTAGAGGAAGATGGGCTGAAGGTCATTTGTGCATCGCGTTTGCGTAGGCTCGATCGCGTTCGCGTTCGCGTTCGCGTTCGCGTTCGCGTTCGCGTTCGCGAAGGTTTAGGAGGCAGAAGCATCGCGTTCACATGGTCCTGGTCACGTTTGTGTAGTGTAATTTTTGGGAGTTTAAAATTTGTTCTTCGCGATCACGATGAAGGAAAAATAGAACTGGGCAGAATGTTTTAAGTCATTTCATCCGCGATTTTGGGTCTATTTTCACCCATAGTTGATCATTTTGAGAGCTTCTTGGTAGGGATTAAAGAGGGATTCAAGGGGAAATGATTGGAGGTAAGATTTGTGAACTTAAAACTCGTTTCTATTGTGAAATCTACCTAGGAAATCATGGAACTTAAGCAAAAAATGGAAGAACTAGGGCTTGTGATTTTAGAATTTTGATTTGGGGATTTGGAGGAACAATTGGGGTCGGATTTGAGAACTTTTGGTATGTATGAACTCGTGGGGAGATAAGGAACACGTTGATGTAAAAATTTCCGAGTTTTGAGAAGTGGGCCTGGGGCTTGAGTTTTGCTAATTTCGGGATTTTTGGTATTTTTCGAATGTTTTCGCCTGGGCTTTTTTCCCTTAGCATATTGTGATGTATTCATTCTACTTTTGGATAAATTCGACGCTCGCGGAGGCCGATTCGAGGGGCAAAGGCATCGCGAGCTAGAGATTTAGCCGATTCGAGGTGAGTAATGATTGTAAATAATGCTCTGAGTGTTTAAAACCCCAGACTTGCATATCGTAGTGCTATATTGAGGTGAGACACGCGCTTGACGACGAGCGTGGGGTAATTTACTACTAGGGATTGTGACTTGGTCCGTCTCGATCGATGATTTGTACCACGTATTTGACTTACCACGTATTTGACTAAAACTTATTTATTATCATCATAATTTGGGTTGATTGCCATATTTAGGCTTCGTGCCAACTATTTGAACCCTTTGGGGATTTTTATTACTATTTCCTCATTGTTTTGACTTATTAATTGAACTCAGTCACATTATTTTCCACTATTTTACTACTCAGCCATTTTCACTCAATTTTGAGACTTAAATGATATTTTAAATAATGTTTTGGGCTGAGAAATACTGTTTTACTAATGCCCGAGGGGCTTGTGACTATTTTTGACTGAGTAAGGCCGATGGCCTAGTTGTGAGGAAACAGTGATACTGATTTGAGGCCGAGGGACTGAGATATGTACGCCACGAGGTGGCTTGGTGATATTATTTATGAGGCCGAGGGCATGAGATATATACGCTATGAGGTGGCTTGACTGATATGAGGCCGAGGGCCTAGATTTGATGCCATTAGGTGGATTGATATTGCGCTTAGGCCGTAAGGGGCCCCTCCAGGAGTTTGTACACCCAGTGAGCGCAAGTACCCATTTGTGATATGAGATTGAGCCCGAGGGGTTGGCACTGTACTGAGATATGGACCGAGAGGCGGATTTGTGGATACTGAGCCCGAGGGACAAACTTCTATCTGTTACTTTACATTATTTACCTGTTGAAAAGAGTTTTTACTGGATTTTTACTGATTCACTATTTTCAAACGATGATTTACTACTTCACTATAGAATAGTCTGTGCTTTATGTGATTTCTTATCTTCAATCATTATTTATACTTGTTACTCACTGGGTCAGAGTACTCACATTACTCCCTACATCGTGTGTGCAGATTCAGGTGTTGTTGGTCCCACTCTGGAGTGTTGATTCCTCTAGTCCAGGTGGCATTTTGGAGACTACGAGGTAGTTGTTGGCGTCCGCGGCCCCGTGCCTCCCTTATCTTATTATTTTCTATGTTCTTCGTACAGTTGTATCAGATACTGTACTTGATAGACTTGTATCAGGGTTCGTAGTTGTCATGACTTGTGACACCCTGATTAGGGCTGTATCGGGATGGTTTCCGTATTTGTTTAACCATATTTCTGCTATTTCGTGTTATTAAACCATGTTTAGACTATCATTATGTTATTTAACTGTTTAAAATGAGTTTTGGTTCAATTTGTTGGCCTTGTCTTCATGAGAGGCACCATCACGATTGAGTTCAGGGTTAGGGTCGTGACAAGTTGGTATTAGAGCCTAGGTTACATAGATCTCGTAAGTCATGAGCAGGTTTAGTAGAGTTTCGCGTATCGGTACGAAGATGTCTATATTCATTCGCGAGAGGCTGCAGAACCTTTAGGAAAAACTTCATATTCTTGAAATTCTTGTCGTGCAAACTTGTTGATCCGAGTGCTGAACTTTTGTTATTCTATTCTCTCATAGATGGTGTGGACACGAGCTACCGGACGAGTTAGACAACTACCAGTGCCACCAGCTGAGGCCACCAGAGGCCGTGGATGCGGTCGTGTTCGTGGAAGAGGCATAGTAGAGAGGGCTACACCAGCTTAGGATCAGGCTCCAGCTATGGATGCTCTAGCAGCACCAGCTGTGCCTATTGTGATTCCAGGCCTTCAAAAGGCTTTAGCTCAGATCTTGTCGGTGTGTACCGGTTTGGCTCATGCGGTTTCAGCTACTACGGCGACAGCTACTTCACAGACAGGGGGAGGGATCCAGACTCCCGTTGCTCAGACACCAGATCAGGTTGTGCAGGGACTCCAGACACCGGGGGCACCTCCAGCCCAGCCGGTTGCACCAGTCTAGGAGTTTGTAGTACCAGTTATACCGGATGATAAGCAACAGTGACTTGAGAGGTTTGGTAGACTCCATCCTCTGACATTCAGCGATGCAGAGGACGAGGATACCCAGGGTTTCTTAGATAAGTGCCAGCAGATGCTTCGTACAACAGGAATTCTTGAGACTAGTGGTGTGGCATTTACCACTTTTCAATTTTCTAGGGTTGCCTTCACTTGGTGGTAGGCGCATGAGAGGCATAGGCCTGTTGGTGCAGCGCGCCTTACTTGGCAGTAGTTATCCATTCTCTTCCTGGAAAAGTATGTGCCACAGTCTCGTAGAGAGGAGCTGCGTAGATAGTTAAGTGGTTGTGACAAGGGGAGATGACTGTGTCGCAGTATGAGTTGAGCTTTTCTGAGTTGGCTTGTCATGCCATCTGGTTGGTTCCGACAGATCGAGAGAGGATCAGGAGATTTGTTAATGGTCTTACTTATCAGCTCCGCATACTTATAACCCAAGAGAGGGTATCAGGTGCTTCGTTTGAGGAGGTGGTTGATATCGCCCATGAGATTGAGTCGTTTCACCGTCAGGAATGAGAGGAGAGGGAGTCCAAGAGGCCTCGAGGATCGGGCAGTTATAGTGGTGCTCCTTCGAGGGGCCAATTTCAGCAAGGTAGAGGCCGTTCATTCAGGCCTGCTCAGTTAGCTCACCCAGGTTACCATGGGGTATCTTCGGGACATGGTTATCAGGGATCCCAGCAGAGCCAGTCATTACTCAACTCCCTTCCAGCTTAGAGTTCATCCTGTGCCCCATCAGCTCAGGCCTCTTCTATGCCAAGTGCATCTGCTAGTCACTATGGTGCGAGGGGTTCCCTTTAGTCCCCTTCTCCAGCACCCGGGAGTTGTTATGATTGTGGCAAGATGGGCCATATGTGGGGGCAGTGTCCTCATTGGGCTTCTAGTTTATCCCAGCAGAGGGGCCAGCCTTCGGCTTCAGTGCCAGTTGCTTCGCCACCACTCGCTTAGCCTGCTAGGGGTGGAGGTCAATCAGCCAGGGGTCGCCCAGATAGGGAGGTCGATCAGAGGGCAGTCAGGCCCATTTTTATGCTATGCCAGGCAGATCCGATGCCATTGCCTCCGATGCTGTCATTTCAGGTATTATTTTAGTCTGCCACAGAGATGACTCTATTTTATTTAATCCCGGTTCCAATTACTCTTATGTGTCATCATACGTTGCTCTCTATTTGGGTACCCTTCCTGAGTTTCTTGCTTTACCTGTTCATGTATCTACCCCGGTGGGCGATACTATTATTGTAGACTATTTGTACCAATCGTGTGTAGTGATTATTAGGGGTCTGGAGACCCGAGTTGATCTTTTATTACTGAGTATGGTGGAATTTGATATCATTTTGCGCATGGATTGGTTATCTCCGTGTCGTGCTATTCTAGGTTGTCATGCCAGGATAATCACTTTGGCTATGCTGGGTGTATCGCGGATCGAGTGGCGTGGTGTGACTGATTATGTTCCTAGTAGAGTGAGCTCTTTCTTGAAAGCCCAGCGTATGTTTGGGAAGGTTTGTCTCTCATATCTTGCCTTTGTGAAGGATGTTGGAACTGAGGCTCCTAGTATTGATTCTGTTCCAGTTGTGAGGAACTTCCCTGATGTATTTCCTGCAGACCTACTGGGCATGCCGCCGGACAGGGATATTGATTTTGGTATTGACCTAGTGGCGAGCACTTAGCCCATTTCTATTCCGCGGTATCATATGACACCAGCGGAGTTGAAGTAGTTAAAGGAGCAGCTTTAGGAACTCCTAGATAAGGGGTTCTTCCGGACTAGTGTGTCACCTTGGGGTGCGCCGGTTTTGTTTGTGAAGAAAAAGGATGGTACAATGAGAATGTGCATTGATTATAGACAATTGAACAAGGTAACAATTAAGAACAAGTATTATTTGCCTCGCATTGATGATCTATTCAACCGGCTTCTGGGAGCAAGGGTATTCTCCAAGATTGATCTCCATTCGGGTTATCACCAGTTGAAGATCAGGGATTTGGATATTCTTAAGACAACCTTCAGGGCCAGATATGGTCATTATGAGTTCCTGGTTATGTCTTTTGGGCTGACCAATGCCCCAGCAACGTTCATGCATTTGATGGACAACATGTTCCGGCCTTATCTTGACTCGTTTGTCATAGTCTTCATTGATGATATTCTGGTGTATTCTCGTAGTCACGAGGAGCACGCGGAGCATTTGAGGGTTGTGTTGCAGAGATTGAGGGAGGAGAAGCTTTATGCAAAGTTCTCCAAGTATGAGTTTTCGCTCAGGTCAGTGGCATTCTTGGGGCACGTGGTGTCCAGTGAGGGGATTCAGGTTGATCCAAAGAAGATAAAGGCGGTGCGGAGTTGGCCCAGACCATCCTCAGCTACTGAGATTCGTAGTTTTCTTGGTTTGGCAGGCTATTATTGCCGGTTTGTTCAGGGTTTATCATCTATCACATCGCCCTTGACCAAGTTGACTCAGAAGAGTGCTCCATTTGTATGGCCGGACTAGTGTGAGGAGAGCTTTCAGAAGGTCAAGACAGCTTTGACCACAACTCTAGTATTGGTTTTTCCATCAGCTTCAGGTTCATATACAATGTGTTATGATGATTTGGGAGTAGGGATTGGTTGTGTGTCGATGCAGGAGGGTAAATTTATTGCATATGCTTCTCATCAGTTGAAGCCCCATGAGAGGAACTACCCCGTTCATGATTTGGAGTTGGCTGCCATAGTTCACGCATTGAATATTTGGAGACATTACTTATATGGCATGTCCTGTGAGGTATTCACTGATCATCGCAGTCTTCAGCATTTGTTCAAGCAAAAGGATCTTAATTTGAGACAGCGGAGATGGGTGGATTTGCTTAAGGATTATGATATCACTATATTATACCATCCGGGAAAGGCCAATGTGGTGGACTATGCTTTGAGCTGAAAGGCAGTGAGTATGGGGAGTTTGGCATATATTCCAGTTGGCGAGATACCTCTTGCAGTTGATGTTCAGGCTTTGACCAATCGGTTTATGGGGTTGGATATTTCTGAGCCCAATCGTGTGTTTGCTCGTGTAGTTTCTCAGTCTTCTTTATATGATCGCATCAGAGAGTGCTAGTATGTGATAACTATGATTTTAACACGTTTTATGCCCATACTTGCCTATGCTTTATGTATGATTTGCCATAAAATAGACCCAGAATGCTTATAAGTTGCGCTTGATTGCAGGTTTGAGAGACAAGATGACAAAAGTCAAAAATCGGCTCGAAACAGAGTGAAACCTGCTCAAGTGTCAAAGATCAATAAAGCAAGGACATTCAGAACTTGGTGTGGACCGCACCATCATGTCATGCGGCCGCACCATAGGAGTTCAAAGAGTTGTCATTCTCAATCGCAAGCGGCTTGGCCGCACTACAAGCTAACGCAGACCGCACCATAAAAGTCCAGAGACTATCACAAGCTGCTCATACGGCCACGCGGTCCGTGCCAGTCATCATGCAGCCGCATTCCATCATTGTGCGGTCCGCATCAATATCTTCAGAGAGCAAGTTTCAAAAGTCAAGCAACCCAGTACGACCGCGTGCCAACTTTGTGTAGTCTGCACTGACCCCGTAGGGGTATTTTTGTCTGGTTTTTCCAGCCTAGTATAAATAGAACATTTTACCATTTTTAGGTTAAGTTTTGTACACCTGATAGTAGCTACGCTCGTGAGACATTTGTATTAGCCTATTTTGGGCATTTTGAGCTCATTTCATCATAGATTCTTGTAGTTTAACATTAGTTATTAATTAATATGGTTATTTCATCTTCTATTTCTTCAGTTTCTTCTCTTATTATGTCTAGCTAAGCCCATTAGCTAGGGTTGTGGCTCAACCCTAGTGTGGGTAATTGATGAATGTTGCTTATTAATGATAGAATGATATTGGGTGTTTGTTATTTGGGTTAATTTTATGGTTTAATTAAGGATTGGTGGTTGCAAACATTGATTCTAGCTTAGTGGGTCTTGACCCTTCTTGAGAAAGAGAGTCTATGACCCCAAAATTGACCCAACAAGGAATTGGGATGGACCCATGAGAAATGGTAGTCCCAATTAACGGGTTAAACCACGAGAGAGTAATCACCCTACTTGAACCCCAGTTGCTTGGTCTAATTGGCCTACCCAATTGGTCTCGAGAGAGTCAATTAGGAAAAATCGTTCTCTCTACCAAGAGGTGTGAGAGTGGGTACAATTGTGCAACGATTATAACATTGATACCAAATATGTCAATCTATTGCTGGTAGCTTCTCCCCATTAGCTAACCACCTGGGTGATGCCACGACCCTAGTGCTTTCCTCTATATTAATCATAACTTAGAACATATCTCTTAGCATAATTTAGCCTTAGCTTGTAGTTGATAATAGTAGTTATTTAAACAACAAAAAACCCAAAAATGTTTGAAGTTCAATTAGAAGCAAACACGCATTCCTAGTCTAAACAAATACACAACTCCCTTTCTAGCTCCCTGTGGAAATTGACCCCGATACCACTATTCGGGTAAAAGTCTTAGCACCCACTCTTCCTACCATAGTGTAAGGTTGAGTTTGCTGCGATCACTTTTTTTGGCACCGTTGCCGGGGAGCTTAGGGTGTTGACTATTTGCGTAGCTAGTTTTGTGTTTTCTTCTCTTTCCTTCTTTTTACTAACGTTATTTTTGTCGATCCATCAGGTACACATGGATCTAAATGGAAATGTCCCTCTTGACAACGTGGTCGCGGGAGAGGAGGTTGATGATGTTGACCAAGATGAGCTCTAGGTACCACAAGTACCACGGAGAGGCAGAAATGCCAATGCAAATCCAAATGATCAAATCCCAGACCCTCCTCCGCCTCCACCAAGATTAGCTCCAAGGGTCCTTCCGAACCAGGGTTATGCAAGTGCCATAGTTCCTCCCCGAATCCGGACGGGGAATTTTCAAATCACCAATATTATGTTGACACTTCTCGAGCAAAGAGGGTATTTTACGGGCGCCTCCGACCCAAATGCATACAAGCACTTGAAGGGGTTCATAGATACTTGCTGGGGGAGTAAACAAACCAATGTGTCTGAGGATGCTTTGAGATTGAGGCTTTTCTCATTCTCTCTTCGGGGGAAAGCATTGGATTGGTTAGAAAGGCTTCCAAATCAGTCCATCACAACGTGGGATGAATTGACAGGCAAATTCATTGCCAAGTTCTTTTCTCCAAGTTATATGGCGGCACTCTGTGATGAGATTTTGGCTTTCAAACAAGAGCCAACGGAACCTTTGCATGAAATATGGGAGAGATTTTGAACTATGGTCAAAGAGTGTCCAAATAATGATATGAATGATGTGATAATTCAACAAACGTTCTATAGGGTATCAACACAACAAACCAATGTATTGTGAACCAATTGGCGGGTGGAAATTTTATGANTAATGAATCAATTGTCAAAGGCGCAATTGCAACAAGTTCAAAACCCGCGCCAAGTCAATGCCATGGAAGGAGTGAATATGATGAAAAGAAGGCAAAGAGGGCAACAACCTCAAGGAAATTGTGACAACTATGATGATGGTGGTGGTTATTCAAATGAGTGCTATAATATTGCCAATATGTTAACAACTACCAAGGAAATAGAGGAAACCAAGGCAATCAACAATGGCGATCCCAAGGAAATTGGGGCAATCAACAAGGAGGTGGAAATTGGAACGGAAACAACAACAACAGCAACAACAACAACAATTGGAATAATAACCATGGTCAAGGAGGGTGGAACAACAATGGTGGTCAAGGTAATTGGGGGCAAGGATTTCAAAGGCCTCCGATGTTTCAAAAGCCGAACAAACCGCCACCATTTCAATCTCAAGGGTCTAGTTCTTCAGGAACTGAATTTGGGAGAATTGAAGTTATGCTTGAACAAATGATGAAGAAGAACCTAGACTCCGATGCGCAATTGGCTTCACACAACACTTCCATCCGTAACTTGGAGGTGCAACTTGGTCAAATTTCACAATCCTTAAACACTCTCCCAAAGGGTGCTCTACCAAGTGACATGGTAGTAAACCCTAAGGGTGGGCACAACAACCATGTGATGGCGGTGACCACGCGGAGTGGACGAGGCGGTGATGTGCATGCCTCAAGAGAGAATCAAGTCATAGTTGATGAAGATGAGTTGCGTGATGATGATATGCCTATGGGGGTTGATGATGTAGTGGAACCGAGTGTGAGAAATGATGTGCGAATTGATATTCATGAGGTTGAGGAGGAGACTCAAGAGAACGTGAACCCGTCTAGGGAACACATGATAGATATGCCCGAGCCGGAGTTTCCCAAAGCCAAGGCACCCTTGCCTAGGCCTCCTCCGCCCTACCCACAACGGTTGGCCAAGAAAAAGGGTGATAACCAATTTAAGAAATTCATTGAGATGATGAAGAGTTTGACTATCAATGTGCCTTTGGTGGAGGCACTCGAGCAAATGCCGGGGTACGTGAAATTCTTGAAGGATTTGGTTACAAAGAATAGATCAATGGAGTGTGATACAATTAAGATGACCCATCAAGTGAGCGCAATCGTACACTTCATGGCTCCTAAACTTGAGGACCCCGGTGCATTCACTATCCCATGCAGTATTGGAAGCGCCGACTTTGCTAAAGCCCTTTGTGACTTGGGGGCGAGTATCAATTTAATGCCATATTCGATTTTTAAGACTTTGGGAATCGGACAACCTCGCCCGACTTCAATGAGGCTCCAAATGGCGGATAGGTCAATAAAGCAGCCTTTGGGTATAATCGATGATGCCCTTGTTCGTGTTGATAAGTTTATCTTGCCGACCG
Organism: Nicotiana glauca; assembly: GCA_026770625.1. Classification (NCBI taxonomy): domain Eukaryota; kingdom Viridiplantae; phylum Streptophyta; class Magnoliopsida; order Solanales; family Solanaceae; genus Nicotiana; species Nicotiana glauca. The sequence continues at coordinate 50,817 of MU755303.1, forward strand.
ACTTCGTGATACTAGATTGTGAGGTGGACCTTGATGTCCCAATTATCCTTGGAAGACCTCTCCTAGTAATGGGGAAGGCTTTGGTTGATGTCGAGGTGGGAGAGTTGACCTTCCGAGTTGGTGATAAAAAGGTGGTGTTCCATGTTTGTAGTCTATGAGGAAACCAAATAGCACCGAGGTGTGCTCGTTTGTTGACATTATCACGGTGGTGATAGTGGATGACACAAGCGCAATGATCAATGTTGAAGATCCACTTGAAGCGGTGCTTTTGAACATGGAGACTAATGATGATGCCGGGAGAATTGAATGTGTAAATGATTTGCATGGTATAGGCTCATACTCTTATGAGCATAGGAAGTTATCATTGGACCTTGAGAATCATAAAACTCCCCCAACAAAGCCATCTATTGAGGAGCCGCCAGTGTTGGAGTTGAAACCACTTCCTCCTCACCTCAGGTATGAATACTTGGGGTCCTAATTTCACTTTTCCTGTTATTCTTTTGTCTTGCTTAACTAACCTGCAGGTTGACGCCACTTTGGCGGTTCTACAAAAAGCGCAAGCGGGCAATTGGATGGACGTTGACGGATATTCGGGGTATAAGCTCCGCTTTTTGCATGCACAAGATCATTTTGGAGGAAGATTCAAGGCCATCTCTTGAACATCAAAGAAGACTAAATGAAGCTATTCAAGAGGTGGTCAAGAAAGAGGTTATCAAGTGGTTGGACACCGATGTAGTCTACCCAATCTCAGATAGTTCATGGACCTCCCCAGTCCAATATGTACCAAAGAAGGGTGGTATGACGGTCGTCACTAATGCTAACAATGAATTGATTCCTACCCGTACGGTCACGAGTTGGAGAGTGTGCATGGATTATAGAAAGCTTAACAAGGTCACGAGAAAATATCATTTCCCTCTACCATTCTTAGACTAAATGCTTGATCGTTTAGCGGGCCGGGCTTATTATTATTTCCTTGATGGCTACTCGGGGTACAATCAAATTCTCATTTCCCCGGAAGATCAAGAGAAGACAACATTTACATGTCTTTATGGCACATTCGCTTTCTCACGAATGCCATTTGGACTTTGTAATGCTCCGGCGACCTTCCAAAGATGTATGATGGAAATCTTCACCGACATGGTGGAGGATATTCTGGAGGTCTTCATGGACGATTTTAGTATGGTGGGGGACTCATTTGAAAAATTCCTAGTGAACTTGGACAAGGTGTTGAAAAGATGCAAGGAAACCAATCTTGTACTAAACTGGGAAAAATTTCACTTCATGGTGCAAGAGGGTATTGTGTTGGGTCACAAAATCTCAAAACACGGAATTGAAGTCGATAAGGCAAAAATTGAGGTGATCTCAAGACTTCCTCCCCCCACTTCTGTCAAAGGGGTGAGGCATTTTTTGGGTCATGCCGGGTTCTACCGGCGATTCATTAAAACTTTTCAAAAGTTGTGAACTCGCTTTGTAAACTGTTGGAAAAGATGTTAAGTTCGTCTTTGATGAGAGGTCTATGGAGTCCTTTGAGTTATTGAAACACAAATTGACTACAACTCTCATCATTACCGCACCCAATTAGGAATTGCCTTTTGAACTTATGTGTGATGCGAGTGATGTAGCGGTAGGTGCGGTGCTTGGCCAAAGAATTAACAAAATGTTCCATCTCGTGTATTATGCGAGCAAGATGATGAATGAGATCCAAAGAAACTACACGATGATGGAAAAGGAGCTCTTGGCTATTGTGTTCGCGATGGAGAAATTTTGCCCTTATCTTATAGGGGCGAAGGTGATCATTCACACGGACCATGCAGCCCTCAGGTATTTGATGACAAAGAAAGACTCGAAGGCAAGGTTGATAAAATGGGTACTACTCATTTAGGAATTTGATCTAGAGATTGTGGATAGAAAAGGAAGTGAGAATCAAGTTGCGAATCATTTGTCCCGGCTAGAGGAAGAAGGGAGACCGAGCAATGGTGTTGAGATAAATGATGCTTTCCCCGATGAGAAACTTCTTTCAATTTCTATGGGTGACATACCTTGGTTTGCGGACATCACCAATATCATAATGATCGGCAGTGTCTCGTGTGAGCTCTATTCCAACCAAAGGAAGAAACTCAAGCGGGATAGCTTAGATTTCTATTAGGATGAGCCGTATTTGTTCAAAATTTGTACGAACGGGGTAATACGAAGATGTGTGCCAGAAACTGAGCAAATAAACATATTGGAGGCTTGCCACTCTTCTCCTTATGGTGGTCATCATGGGGGAGTGAGGACGGCGTCAAAGGTTTTAAGTTGCGGCTTCTATTGGCCGACTTTGTTTCAAGATGCGAGCGATTTGGTAAAGAAATGTGATGCATGCCAAAGAGCTGGTGGGATTTAAAAAAGGGATCAGATGCCTCTCCATACAATCCTCAAGGTAGATATTTTTGATATTTAGGGCATTAATTTCATGGGCCCGTTTGTAAGATCTTGTGGGAACATGTATATTCTCGTGGCAGTGGACTATGAGTCAAAGTGGGTTGAAGCCGTGGATCTTCCCAACAATGAAGCCCGGAGTGTCATGGCATTTTTGAAAAGGAATATCTTCACTAGGTTTGGAACCCCTCGAGCTATCATTAGTGATTTGGGGGGGGGGTCCCATTTTTGCAACAAGGACTTTGACTCTTTGCTCGCTAAATATGGAGTTAACCACAAGGTGACTACCCCCTATCATCCACAAGCAAGCGGTCAAGTGGAGGTTTCAAATAGGGAAATTAAGAGTATTTTGTCCAAAACAGCGAATGCTAATAGGACCGATTGGTCAAAGAAATTGGATGATGCTCTTTGGGCTTATCGGACGGCTTACAAGACTCCGATTGGTATGTCTGTATATCAGTTGGTGTTTGGTAAGGCTTGCCATCTCCCGATGGAACTAGAACACAAGGCTATGTGGGCATTGAAAAAATTGAACTTGGAATGGGATATTGCGGCCAACCTCCGAGTGGATCAATTGAATGAACTTGATGAGTTTAGATTTCGTGCTTACTCCAGCTCATCCTTGTATAAGGACAAGATGAAGTACCTCCACGATAAGTATGCTCGGGGTAAAGAATTCAAGGTGGGCGACATGGTTCTTCTTTTCAATTCCCGATTAAGGTTATTTCTGGGGAAGCTAAAATCTAAATGGAGTGGTCTTTGTAACTCCTTTTGGTGCTCTTGATCTTAAAAACAAGAATGGTGAAGTGTTTCGGGTCAATGGGCATGGTGTCAAGCACTATTTGGGAAAGATTGATGACAGCCATGTGGTGGAACTTATTCATTTGAAGTGATATGATGGTAGCATGCGTCGTGCCGCGATGTTAAATCAGGCGCTTCTTGGGAGGCAACCCATGTCTTTTTCTTTCTTTTTGATTTCTGTTGTAGATTAGGATTTTTGAGCTAATGGTTTGTGAGATGTTGCAGGAATTGTGTTGAATCAATGCAAAACAACTGTGCAAAAAGTACACAGTCTCTGAAGTTGGTTAGTGCGGCCGCACCCTTGCTTGCGCGGTCCGCACTGGTGAAGGTTACAAGTGATGAGTCTCTGAACTGTGTTCATGCGGTTGCGTCCCTTTTGAAGCGGCCCGCGGGGTTCTCATGAGACCGCATCGCATTTCATGCAGTCCGCGTGCCTTTTTTCAGCAATGGGTATATGGTAAGTCCCAGCGCGGCCCGCGGTCGTGTTCACGCGGCCGCGCTGGACGGTAAGTCAGGGCCCCACTTTCTCTTTCTATAAAGAGACCCCTAGGGCTTCATTGAGAACTTTTTGCCAAATCGATCTCTGAACCCTAATTTTTCACTGTTCATCCTGAGACTCTCATTTGCATTATCATCAAGAGCATTTCTTCATTTTTCCTGGTAACATATCTCTCACATTAGTTTTTAATTAGTATTAATTTACACTTTATACATGTTTCCTTAGTAATAACTTCTTCATTTTTCTTTTTGTTCTTCATCGTTCATGATTAGAATAGTTTTATGTTATTCTTGTTATTCTTTGATATGATGGGCATGTTATAAATGAGTAGGGACAAAGTAGGATGCTAAAACATGAAAATTTGACCAATTTTTGTTGAACCCTAGTTGTACCGATATTAAAAACCCAGTGCGGCTGCATTCCATGATTATGCAGTCCGCGCCATGTCCCGCGCGGCCGCATGCCATGTTTGCGCGGCCCATGTTAGTGATGTTCAGAAAGGTCCCAATTGGAGTGGTTGCCCAGTGTGGCCGCATGACCTGTTGGTGCAGACCGCGCTGGTCCCGCACGGCCACGTCCCATGTTTGTGGGGCCTGCATGGGAGATGTTCAGAGAGGTGGTTTTCTTAAGTTTTCCTTGTGCGGCTGCGTGCCCTGTTGGCGCGGCCCGCGTGGCTCTGGTCTGATTATATTGCCTGCAATATGCTTCTTGATGCTCTGCCTTATTATGCATATGATAATATACTGCAGTTGCCTATACTAACAATGTTAGAATTGTTTGTCTACAGAAAATGGTGAAACAAAGAGGACGTGGTGCCAAACAACCCGGTCAAGGTGAACCCTCCCGGGGAGGGAAAGCTAAGCTAAAGAAACTCACTTCCCAACCAAAACTAAAGACAAGGAAGCAAGTAGTGACAGATGAAGATCAGTCGAGGAGTGAGTATCTTCCCTCTAAGGAACTATCAACTGATTCAGGGCAAGCCTCCTCAATCCCAGCCCAAGATACACAAGGTATACAATCTGAGTCGTCTGATGGCTCAGCAGCGGGAAGCGACAAGTACTCCACTTCCCCCACAACTTTAGAATCTGGGGAGAGTGCTAACAGTGACGATGAGGTCCCGGTTAGTGGGGTACCCGAGGTTGGTGGTGTGGAACGAACGAGGAAAGCTGAAGTGTGGGAAGACCGCTTTGTTAGTCAAATGGCATTCCACAAATTCCAGGAAATGTGGTCCAAAAGACATCTCATCCCTGAGAGGTGCATCATAATTAAGGACTTATTGCCACTCCTACCCAAAGTCTATGAACATTTTCAAACTAGAAGCGGGTGGGACCACTTCAGTGACGGGTTGATAAATGCAAATGAGCACATGGTCAAGGAGTTCTACAAAAATGTAGCCTACACCAAAAAGGACTCCACTGCGACCAAAGTGAGGAATAAGAATGTTGTATTTTTGGGCAAAGCATTCAATGACTATTTGGGTTTCAAGGATGAAGACGAGACCCAATACTTGGAGAATCTGGCAATGAAGGAGGAGGTTCGCCCATGGTTAGCTCAGTTCTTGGCACATTCGGGTGTTGTTCCGGATTGGATACAGGCATGGGTGAAAATCCTTAGGAAAAATCTGAATTTCGAGGCGAGAGGATCGCTCACCTTTGTGTGCAACAGGTTGGATCTCACTTCACATGACCAGACCGTCCCTCTTCCTGGGGCTGGGCTCATTGCTTCCATTATTGCTGGATTCCCTATCAATGTGGGGAATATTATGTATAGGGCAATCACTGCTATGGGGATTGACAGTTCATGGAACTACCCTTTCCCAAACATTCTGACACTGTATTTTAAGGACTTGAAGGCGAAGAAAATGCATTATGATGTGTCAGTATGCCCAATATCCTCCTTCTCCTGGTTCAGCATTCAGGGTCCAGACAACTCAAAGGGGGACAAGAAAAGCAAGTCATCCACCTTTGCCCCGACCGGCCAATCTGAGGAGCCAGTTGAGGTCGAGCCTTCTATAGATATTCCCTCCATCACAACTGTGTCTGTCCCAGTTGATAGGCCCTCCTCTTTGGCATGCCCTAGTTCTTCAGCTGGCCCTACAGTTCCTATTTCCTGGACCAACCCATTGAGAGCCTAGCAACAAGCCATGACATTTGCCAGTTTGAACAACTGGATGTCCGTAGCGACATCCAAGTCGTCCATATTAGCCACTTCAATTGAGGCCCAGTCTACCCCGACCACTGTCTAGGTTCCTCCGTCTATTGAGGAAATACTACATACGCTCCTGGCCAAGCAGAAGAAGATACTTGAGACTCAGACTACCTTGACTAAGGCAGTTGGGGCACATAGCACAACCTTGGAGAAATTGGCTCGGGAACACAAGAAAATGAGGAAGTCCAGGGAATCAAAGGAGTCGGTACAGGTACTTCGAGAAGATGTGGACAAGCTAATGGTAGATCAGATACCGTTAGACTTGTTATTCGGGACCCAGCCCCTCCAGCAACAGTCCCAGTATCTGAGCCACAGCCGGAGCAGGCACACAAGCCTATGAGGAAGAAGAGAAAGTTGCCCAGCACTGAGGGAGTCATGATTGAGTTGGCTGAGATTCAGGGCACTCCCTGTGGTGAGGTACCAGAGTTTCCACCAGTCCAGCAGCAGGATCCTACACCAGCTTCAGGGCAGCAGGTCAGAGACCAGTCTGAGGTCCCGGCTACTACATAGGATCAGGGGACGACAGGAGACCCCGTGTATGTGGACCAGTCTTGAGGAGCCATTCTATATCCTTTATCTCTCTTTTTGTACTTATTTTGATAGTTGGCATTGGGGACAATGCCATATTTTATTCGTGGGGGTACGCCCTACTATTTTGATTCTGATACAATTGGATGACTGTATATATTTATTTGATTTCTAGTTTATGTTTTGGATTTAATAGTTGGCTTGTATATAACTTTTGACTTTGGCTACTTCTAGACTCTTATGTATATATTCATCCTCGTTGTGTATTCTACTCCCCATTGTACATATTCATTTGGTTTTTCTATTTTCGTTAAAATTTTTCATTTTAGCTTAGTAGTGAGGGTCGTAGCTTTTCGTTTTGGTTTTGGTGTTTTCAATAAGCCCTTGGTTTTCTTAATGCCACGGTTCTTTCCAAGGGTAGAGTGTTGTGCGAACCGGGTGGCTCTTCCCAATGATAGATGGTGTGACAAACTTCTTAAGGGTTTGAGTCCGTTTTTGATTTTTCTTCTTTTGATTTTCAAAATTTCATAGTTAAGGAAACCTCAGGCAATCTTCACTTGGGCCTAACACATTTTCCTTTGATCCCATGGTCAAAGACATAATGTTGTGTTGAGGATGGTGAAAAATGGTGGCCTTGAGACTCTTGTGTTGACCAAACAATCATCATATGGTCGTGTGGGGCCATTGTGCACTTGAATCGTAACTAAGGTTGTTGTGGGCCCTCGACTCGACGTCTTTGGAAATCCTTGAGTGTGAGTGGTAAGAATTTGAATCATGAGTCTAAGCTCCGAGCCGATGGTCTAGAACTTGCCCCGAGTGTTTGTGGAGGTAAAATCCTAGGTGAAATTTGGCTTGAGAAGTGAGTATAGGCTTTACTTGATCCAAAGTGCTAAGATTGAACAATTCCATGACCTACTAATGAAATGATCCCTAGCTAACCCCTTTGAGCCTTATACCTTCTTCTTTCAAGAACAAAAGCTACAAGCCTATGCCCGTTCTTAATGATACCCTCTCTTGGCACCTAAATCTTCCCTTGAGTAAATGGCAATTATCTAAGTTTGGAGGAGGGAGAAAAGAAAGGAAACAATGTGGTAAAAGGTGCAAAAGTAAAAGAAAAGGAAGGCAATGAAAAAGGAAGAAAATACAAGACAAACAAAATGACCAAATTGAATAAAGGTAAAAAATGGGATTCAAAGAAAACAAAAGTGAATAAGGTTGTGAAAAAGTGGAAAAAGGAGAAATGTGTTGAATTGCATAAAAAAAGAGTGACAGTGTGTCTCTCTAACCCCTCGAAAAGGAAGTGAATACTCAAATGAGTCAAGAAAATGTGCCAAAATGAATCAAAAGAAGTGCTTGAGGGAAGATTGAACCCACTTGAACAAAACATATCCTACCCTTACCCAAAAGCCTTTATAATGACTCCATAAAATCCCTATATAATCTTGAGTTGAATGGAACCTACATTAGTGGATACTTACACAAGGAGCAAGCATATGGTACCTAGAGCCGGACTTATGACCTTCTTTGTGAGAGAAATGAGTGAAAAATCTATCAACCTTGGTTTGTGTTTCATTACTCTAAAAGGTGAGGTTCGCTTAGGGAGATTTGAGGATGTGTGAGTTTGGGTTCCACAATGACAAAGGTATTTGAGAAAAGCTCCTTTATGAAATGAGTCAACCCTTGATGCTCTTGTGTCACATTTGATCCATAGTTCTTAAAAGCTAAAAAATGTGTTAATGATGCATCCGTATTGAGGGCGATTGTTAGTCCCAATTGATGCATGATGAGGTTACTTTAGGATAAGCTGGAATTACTTGGATGTTTTCCTTTGAGGGGTGGGTCTTATTTTATTTGCTTGAGGACAAGCAAAGGTTTAAGTTTGGGGGAGTTGATAACTGTGATTTTAACATGTTTTATGCCCATACTTGCCTATGCTTTATGTATGATTTGCCATAAAATAGACCCAGAATGCTTATAAGTTGCGTTTGATTGCAGGTTTGAGCGACAAGATGACAAAAGTCAAAAATCGGCTCGAAACAGAGTGAAACCTGCTCAAGTGTCAAAGATCATTAAAGCAAGGATATTCAGAACTTGGTGCGGACCGCATCATCATGTCATGCGGCCGCACCATAGGAGTTTAGAGAGTTTTCATTCTCAATCACAAGCGGTGCGGCCACACTACAAGCTAATGCAGACCGCACCACAAAAGTCAAAGACTATCACAAGCCGCTCATGCGGTCGCACTACAAGTCCATGCCAATCATCATGCAACCGCATTCCATAATTGTGCGGTCCGCATCAACGTCTTCAGAGAGCAAGTTTCAAAAGTCAAGCAACCCAGTGCGACTGCGTGCCAACTTTGTGCGGTCCGTACTGACCCCGCAGGGGTATTTTTGTCCAATTTTTCCAACCTAGTATAAATAGAATATTTTACCATTTTTAGGTTAGGTTTTGTACACCTGATAGTAGCTGCACTCGTGAGACGTTTGTATTAGCTCTTTTTGGGCATTTTGAGCTCATTTCATCATAGATTCTTGTAGTTTAACATTAGTTATTAATTAATATGATTATTTTATCTTCTATTTCTTCAGTTTCTTCTCTTATTATGTCTAGCTAAACCCATTAGCTAGGGTTGTAACTCAACCCTGGTGTGGGTAATTGATGGGTGTTGCTTATTAATGATAGAATGATATTGTGTGTTTGTTATTTGGGTTAATTTTACAGTTTAATTAAGGATTGGTGGTTGCAAACATTGATTCTAGCTTAGTGGGTATTGACCCTTCTTGAGAAAGATATGACCCCAAAATTGACCCAACAAGGAATTGGTATAGACCCATGAGAAATGGTAGTCCCAATTAACGGGTTAAACATCGAGAGAGTAATCACCCTACTTGAACCCTAGTTGCTTGGTCTAATTGGCCTACCCAATTGGTCTCAAAAGAGTCAATTGGGAAAAATCGTTCTCTCTACCGAGAGGTGTGATAGTGGGTATAGTTGTGCAACGGTTATAACATTGATCCCAAATATGTCAATCTATTGTTGGTAGCTTCTCCCCATTAGCTAACCACCTAGGTGATGCCACGACCCTAGTGCCTTCCTCTATATTAATCATAACTTAGAGCATATCTCTTAGCATAATTTAGCCTTAGCTTGTAGTTGATAATAGTAGTTATTTAAACAACAAAAAACCCACAAATGTTTGAAGTTCAATTAGAAGCAAACACGCATTCCTAGTCTAAACAAATACACAACTCCCTTTCTAGCTCCCTGTGGAAATTGACCTCGATACCACTATTCGGGTAAAAATCTTAGCGCCCACTCTTCCTACCATAGTGTAAGGTTGAGTTTGCTGCAATCAGTATGATGATCCGCATTTGCTTGTACTTAGGGACATAGTTCTGAATGATGATGCTAGGGAAGTGACCATTGGTGGTGATGGATTGTTGAGGATGCAAGACCGGATTTGTATGCCCAATGTGGATGGGCTTCGGGAGTTGATATTAGAGGAGGCACATAGCTCGTGGTATTCCATTCATTCAGGTGCCGCAATGATGTATCAGGATCTTAGACAACATTACTGGTGGCGGAGAATGAAGAAAGATATTGTGGGATTTGTAGCTCGGCATCTCAATTGTCAGCAGGTGAAATATGAGCATCAGAGACCGGGTGGCTTGCTTAAGCAGATGGTTATTCCTGAGTGGAAGTGGGAGAGGATCACTATGTATTTTGTTGTTTGACTTCCTCGGACTTTGAAGAAGTTTGGTGCTATTTGGGTGATTGTGGATAGGCTGACCAAGTTCGCGCACTTCATTCCTATCTGTACTACTTATTCTTCAGAGCGGTTGGTAGAGATATATATTTGGGCAATTGTTCGGTTACATGGTGTCCCAGTTTCCTTCATTTCAGATCGGGGCACTCAATTTACTTCCCAATTTTGGAAGTCTGTTCAGTGAGAGTTGGGTACTCTGGTGCAGTTGAGCACAACCTTTCACCCTCAGATGGACGGGCAGTCCGAGCGCACTATTTAGATATTGGAGGATATGCTACGCGCTTGTGTTATCAATTTTGGAGGGTCATGGGATGAATTTCTAGCACTTGCATAGTTTGCTTATAACAACAACTATCAGTCGAGTATTCAGATGGCTCCATATGAGGCTTTGTACGGGAGGCGGTGTAGATCTCTAGTTGGTTGGTTCGAGCCCAGTGAGGCTAGGCTAGTAGGGATAGATTTGGTTCAGGATGCTTTAGATAAAGTGAAGGTAATTCAGGAGAGACTTCGTATGACGCAGTCGAGGCAAAATATTTATGCAAATAGGAAGGTTCGAGGTGTATCCTACATGATTGGTGAGAAGGTCCTGTTGAAGGTTTCGCCCACGAAGGGTATTATGAGATTCGGAAAGAAAGGGAAGTTGAGTCCGCAGTTCATTGGGTCTTTTGAGGTACTTCAGAGGATTGGGGAGGTGGCTTATGAGCTTGCCTCTCCACCCAGCTTGTCGAGTGTGCATCCGATTTTCCATGTTTCTATGCTTCAGAAGTATATTGAACACCCGTCCCATATTCTAGATTTCATCACAGTTTAGTTGGAGGGTGATTTGACTTATGATGTAGAGTAAGCAGCTATTTTGGAGCGTCAGGTTTAGAAGTTGAGGTCAAAGGATATAGCTTCAGTGAAGGTGCAGTGGAGAGATCGACCCGTGGAGAAGGCTACCTGGGAGACCGAGTGAGAGATGCGGAGCAGATATCCTCACATGTTTGAGGCTTTAGGTATGTTTCTTGACTCGTTCGAAGACGAACGTTTGTTTAAGTTGGGGAGGATGTGACGACCTGGCCAGTCGTCTCATGAGTTACCGCTCAGTTTCCCTTATTTCTACTTCACAATCCATGTTTTGTGGTATCGGGTTAGTCGGATCGAGTCTAGAATGATTTTGGTAAGGTTTGAGACACTTAGTCTATTTTAAGAAGGCTTACGTTGGAAAAGTCAATCGGATGTTGACTTATGTGTCAGAGGTATCGGATGTGAGTTCCGATGGTTCGATTAGCTTTGGGAGGTGATTTGTGACTTAGGAGCGTGATCGGAAAGGGTTTTGGAGGTCCGGAGTATAATTAGGCTTGAATTGGCGAAGTTAATATTTTGGCGATTTACGGTTGGTAGTAAGATTTTGATCCGAGGGTCAGAATGAAATTTTGAGAGTTGCAGTAGCTTTTTTATGTCATTTGGGATACGTATGCAAATTTTCAGGTCATTCGGACGTGGTTTGGTTGGGTTTTTGATCTAAAGCGTATTTAGGAAGATTTTAGAAAACTTAGGCTTGAATACGATGTGTTTTGGGTGATTTGATATTGTTTGAGGTGTTTTGAAGATTGGAACAACTTTGAATAAGGTGTTAGGATGTGTTGGTGCTTTTGGTTGAGGTCCTGGGGGCCTCGTGTGGTTAATCAAACCATTTTTTGAGTTTGAAAGTTGCAGAAATTGCAGGTTCAGTGTTGCAGAAGAATTGCCCTTCGCGATTACGTAGAAGGATTTGAGGAAGGTCAGAATTAAACCTTCGCGTTCGCGTGAGAGGCTTCGTGTTTGTGTAAGGCTGGGGAGCTGTGAATCGCATTCGCGAGATGGCACACGCGATCGCGTAGAGGAAGATGGGCTGAAGGTCATTTGTGCATTGCCTTCGCGTAGGTTCGATCGTGTTCGCCAAGGTGTAGGAGGCAGAAGCATCGCGTTCGCATGGTCCTGGTCGCATTCGCGTAGTGTAATTTTTGGGAATTTAAAATTTTTTCTTCGCGATCGCGATGAAGGAAAAACAGAACTGGGCAGATTGTTTTAAGTCATTTCATCCGCGATTTTGGGTCTATTTTCACCCATAGTTGATCATTTTGAGAGCTTCTTTGGTAGAGATTAAAGAGGGATTTAAGCGGAAGCGATTGGAGATAAGATTGTTGAACTTAAAACTCGTTTCTACTGTGAAATATACCTAGAAAATCATGGAACTTAAGATAAAAATGGAAGAACTAGGGCTTGGGATTTTGGAATTTTGATTTTGGGATTTGGAGGACAAATTGGGGTCGGATTTGAGAACTTTTGATATGTATAAACTCGTGGGTAGATAAGGAACCTGTTGATGTAAATATTTCTAAGTTTCGAGAAGTGGGCCTGGGGCTCGGGTTTTGCTAATTTCGGGATTTTTGGTATTTTTTGAATGTTCTCGCTTAGGCTTTGTTCCCTTAGCATATTGTGATATATTCGTTCTGCTTTTGGATAGATTCGACACGCGTGGAGGCTGATTCGAGGGGCAACGACATCGCGAGCTAGAGATTTAGCCGATTCGAGGTGAGTAATGATTGTAAATGATGCTCTGAGGGTTTTATACCCCGAACTTGCATATCGTAGTGCTATATTGAGGCGAGATACGCGCTTGACGACGAGCGTGGGGTCATTTACTACTGGGGATTGTGACTTGGCCCGTCCCGATTGATGATTTGTACCACGTATTTGACTGAAGCTTATTTGTTATCATCATGATTTGGGCTGATTGCCATATTTGGGCTTCGTGCCAACTATTTGAACCCTTTGGGGATTTTTATTACTATTTCCTTACTATTTTGACTTATTAATTGAACTCAGTCACGTTATTTTCCACTGTTTTACTACTCAGCCATTTTCACTCAATTTTGAGACTTAAATGATATTTTAAATGATATTTTGGGCTGAGAAATACTGTTTACTAATGCTCGAGGGGCTTGTGACTATTTTTGACTGAGTAAGGCCGAGGGCATAGTTATGAGAAAATAGTGATACTAATTTGAGGCCGAGGGACTGAGATATGTACGCCACGAGGTGGCTTGTTGATATTGTTTATGAGGCCGAGGGCCTGAGATGTATATGCCACGAGGTGGCTTGACTGATATGAGGCCGAGGGTCTAGATTTGATGCCACGAGATGGCTTGATATTGCGCTTGGGCCATAAGGGCCCCTCCAGGAGTCTGTACACCACCACTGAGCGCGGGTACCCATTTGTGATATGAGATTGAGCCCGAGGGGCTGGCACTGTACTGAGATATGGCCCGAGGGGCGGATTTGTGGATACTGAGCCCGAGGGGCAAACTTCTATTTGTTACTTTACATTATTTACCTGTTTTACCTATTGAAATGAGTTTTTACTGGATTTTTACTGATTTAGTGTTTTCAAACGATGTTTTACTGCTTCACTATAGAATACTCTGTGCTTTATGTGATTTCTTATCCTCAGTCATTATTTATACTTGTTACTCACTAGGTCGGAGTACTCACATTAGTCCCTGCACCGTGTGTTCAAATTCAGGCGTTGTTGGTCCCGCTCCGGAGTGTTGATTCCTCCTGTCCAGGCGGCATTTCGGAGACTACGAGGTACCAGTTAGTGTCCGCAGCCCCGTGCCTCTTCTATGTTCTTCAGACAGTTGTATCATATACTGTACTTAGTAGACTTGTATCAAGATTTGTAGTTGTACATGACTTGTGACACCCCGGTTAGGGATGTGTCGGGCTGGTTTCCATATTTGTTTAACCGTATTTTCGCTATTTTGTGTTATTAAAGCTTGTTTAGACTATCATTATGTTATTTAACTGTTTAAAATGATATTTGGTTCAATTGGTTGTCCTTCTCTTCACGGAAGACGTCATCACGACTGGGTTCGGGGTCAGGGTCATGACAAATAGACTGATACAGAATTGGGGATGAGATAGACACAGAGCTAACACTTAGATAATTTCAGCGTAAAATAGACTACGCCTTCTACTGTATTTATCACTAATTTTCTCACGCTGCACTTTCACACATTGAGAACCTGATTATGCTCAAAATGGGTCCACACATAGTTTTCCAAATTGCCAAATATGTCCTCCACCGAGTCACTCACTGAGTTCACAACGTAAAGTATTAACAAAGGACAAATGAGCTCAATTTCGTATTGTACAAGGACATATCTGGACCTTTTTTTGTTAAATTAGATTCCCCCCTCATTAGCAATTAAACTATGCATAGTTGTTCAAAGTCAATTGTTAATTTCACCGGCCTATCCTCCTTAAGGGATAATGTCTGAAACAAATTGGATTTGGTTGCAAGATCTGGACTATACCAACGGGCTAGGTAGTGCACCCATTGAAAAGTTTCTAATTCTGGAAAAATTATCGTGGAGTTGCGACTGTTGACACCCAATTTTTTCCTATATATTTTCAATATGCAAAATAACTTCAAAATGGCATATGTATGCATATATAAGTATATCCAAGTGTTTCATTACTTTTCCTTAATTGTTTTTTTACGGATTTTTAAATCTATTTATTCCCCTATTTTATCCATAAAAATCCAATAATTGTTTCCAAAAAATTATCATTTTGGTGATTCACTTATTAAAATTTTATTCTATGCTAAAATATATCTAAGGGAATTTTTGCATATTTTTACAAATTTATTTAGTATTTTTAAAGCTAAATTGCATATAATTGCAATATTAGCCTCTTTTAAGATTTAACTGCATCTATATTCATAAAATTAAGTTCTGTAATTTTAAATTGTTAATTATATATTATAAATTATTTTAGTACCTTTAATTTATTTCTAGAAATTAATTTACTATTTTTTATAATTTTAAAAGGAAAAATTGGCTATTTAAATAATAGCCCAAAATCATTTCAATCATAGCCTAAATCCTACCCCAATTTTAACCCAATTCTCGACCCAATTTGAACCCAATTTCCCCTAGCCCAATTTCTTTTAAATTTGACCCCTTACCCGTTTAAATAACCCAATCCGGTCTCCCACCTAATCCTTTCAATCCCAGCTGTTGATCTAAACCCGTTCCCTTTTACCTTTTTTAACCTTGAACGACCCCTAAACCTAAATCATTTTCCATCCACCACCGCCCTTGAATTCCTTTTCTCTCTTAAACACTCTTTGAAACACCTACAAACCCTAGCCGCTGCCACCCTAATCCACCCTCATCCATGGCATTTTAGGGTCATCTGAGACCTGTACCAGCCTTCCATGGCTTCTATGTGTTTGGTTATGTGGTCTCATGACCAGACTTTTAAGGGATTTGATGCAGTCATTGATCGATGACCTTTCTCCGGTCATCCCTGACCTTTCTCCGGCCAGCCATGGCCATTCGAGTCAGACTTTGGACTCTCCTGTTTAGATCGGTAACTTTTAAGGCTTTTCTCGTTGCTCTTGGGTTTTTCTGAAATCCTAATCTCTAAGACTTTTTCGATTTCTTTCAGATCTACCTTAGATCTATGCTTGCAATGAACTACTTCCTTCACTTTTGCATGTTCCCTGTTTGTGTTTAATCAGGTTCTATTACTAAGCTTGGTGTAATCTGCCCCTTTCTATTCTGAATTAATGCTTTCTTATGTATGAACTCTGTCAGTCACTTATTATGACTTATGAATCCTAAACCCCCATATCCCTTATATGTTTGATATTCCTTGGTTGGTTTGGGGAATGTCAGCATTAGACATTGCCGTGCATGAACCAAACCTGACCCCCTTGGGGTCATAACCTCTATATCCCTTCTATGTATTGTGTTCTCTGGCTGGCTTATGGGCATGCCAGCACCATCTATTGTTGTACATGCCCAAAACTGATCCCTATCTAAGGACATATGCTCATTGCAATGTATTCCCAAACCCCTGACCCCTTTGTTTGAAAATACTGATTCTATGCTTTACTACTACTATTTTCCATCACCCCTACCCCTCTCTATTCTCCACTCAGTTTTAAATCCCTATTCCTTCACTTCCACCATATTCTTAGACTTAGGTTCTGCCCCTCTTGTATGAGCCTTGCCTTGGGGCCCATGAGCTCCCTCTGAACTTGGGCACATAAGGGCTGGCTCTTCCATACTACACTCATCTCTATGTGGTTCTGTGAACTTGGGTGTAAGCACTGACTGGGGTCCCTTGAGACCCTTAGGGAACTTTGCACACCCAGGTTTGAGAAAGGCTTTTGAAATGAAAAATGGCATTTTGAGGTGGTTTATTCCCTAACTCAGAGAGGAAGTTAAGAATCAGGCTTCCTTTGGTTGTAACTTCTTATTTTACATTTTTGATGTAATTCAGCAAGTTGTCTGTAATAATTTGTAATAAACACTCAGGGTTGGCTAGTGACAAAGGGATGGGTAAATATGCATTTTCATCTGTTTGAAGGATATAAAACATGCCTATAGGACTAGTTTTAAATTCTTCATGTTCAATTTTACATTTAGATAACCTGTCTATAGGACTTACTTTAAATTCTGCATGTTCAACTTTACATTTAGACACCATACCTATAGGATCTGTCCTCTAATAAATTCTGCATGTTTAACTCTCCATTTATATTACCTGCCTATAGGACTTGTTTAAAATTCTGCATGTTTGTTACCACACTTAGACACCACGCTTTTAGGATCGAAATGGCTATAAGAAGATATCATGTTCATAATGTTAAAATCAATATTTTCGTAGAAATCACGCCTATAGGAATTCCCAAGTAAAATCCTGCCTATTTCCATTTCACGTTCAACTAGATAGCATGTCTATAGGAATTAAAATCTGCAACACTAGATATCATGTATATAGGAATTAAAACCAGCAATAATGGATATCATCATTTGTAGAATCTGAAACCAGCTTAGCTTAAAATCAGCCTAATTCATACTTTTCTGAACTAGTTTTTAAAACAACCTAATCTCCTCTCATTGGCACGGTTTAGCAAGCATGCCTGTAGGATCTCAAACCGCTCATTTTTGAATTTTTTACTGCTTTTCCACACTTTGAATTAGTTGTAGATACCATGCTCATAAGATCTCACCTAAATACTTAGGCAAACCTTAGATAATAACAACAAATAAAACTAATCGTGCTTCTGTTAACTAGTAATTGCTACAACCAGCAGGCAGACTTGATTCAGACTTCTTATCTGAGTTACGTAATAAATTAGTCTGCTTCAACAACTTAAACTCCCCTTTACCTTAGTATTTTTAGATTCAGACCTTGATTGTTGTTTGAGTCATGCTATTTTGTTGCTTTTCTTGAGGAGGTATACATTAGCCTTCAGTGTTTACCTGCGTCCCCTTTTAATGTGCAGTCCTATGTGTTTTTATATGTCGCCATAGCTTTTTCACCTTTGAAACCTCAAAGTTAGCCTAATATCCCTCCCCTTTAGGACTAGTAGTCCTAAGTGCCTTTGGGACTGATAGGAACGGGACGGGTAATATCACGCAATAGTGGTCGAGACCAATCCGCGCTTTAGTACCTTAACGGGGTGGGAAAGATAGATATGGATATGATGACCGGTGTGCTAATACCATGTGTATCCTTTCTTTTGAGGAGTGATTACCGGGTATTGCATTGATGTGATCCATATTACAAATATACCTAGGACCTCCCCTTCCTCTTTATTTTCCTTTAAAGCATTATGACTTCTTTTCAAAATCAGCTTTTTTTAATGATTGCTCTATTTTACTTCCAAACATTTATATATTGAAATTCCCTCTTATTTGAGCCTTATCTGTTTATATGTTAATTACACCAAATTCACAAAGAACTATCTGGCCGAGAACCACACTAGTGGATCCTGAGGGGGGGCCTAACACCTTCCCTTTTGGATAATTTCAAGCCCTTACCCTATCTCTAGTTATCAAACAAACTCATAAGTGAACCTTGTAGGCGTCCTAATCTACCATAAATTATTAGGTAGTGACTCTTCAAAAATACAAAACCCAGTTTCCAAAAGGAATGAGTTTGTCCCATACCCAAATGTCATAAACTCGATTTTTCGATGCAAAGAGGGAAAAAGGGGGCGCGACAGCGATACCTCCATTATTTCTTTTATGGTAAAGCAAGTACAAAGCAGGTACATGATTATGGCATAGAACTTAAAAGACAGTCCAAAAATGGCTTAGAATAGATGTGCTTTAATAGTTTACGTATTTTTTGACATATATAAAATTGGCATGTTAGCCCTTTTAACCAATCACCAAGATCATAAAAAAAACTGATGATCAAATTCTTCTCTTGCGCATGAATAATACCCTATTCTTACAACATTTGTACACATTTATGGAAAAACGAAAGCAGGCGCTGTTGAAATTGGTCATGATTCAGCGAAGGATGCGGGTTCAGTTTTACGAAGGTAGTAGGATAACCTTGATATACTTTGACGCAACAATTAATGTTGGCTCTGTTGAGTGTTGACAATAGGAGCATCAGCACCTGTAGCCATTGTATATTTGGCACACGAGGGAAATACAAAGGCTAATTGGTTTGCTATATCCCAACAGTATGACTCCTTTTATCGAAGAACTTCTGGATCTTTAGTTGGGTCTTTTGGAGGAATATTATTTTTTGTACTCTTATTAATCTTGCTCTCTGTTGTTTCCCTTGCTCGTTATTGATCATTTTTCTTCTGTTGGCCGGTAGCTATTCAGCCGCATTATGTCATTTGTTCATGTCTTTATACTAATTGAGTGAGAACTTGAGAATAAGGAGATTAGAGATCTGCGGAATATTCGAGAAGGAGAAGGAGAAGAAGAAGAGATACAATGCTTATAGCTGGAAAAACTAAGTAGGCATTCTGCCTTTTTCTATTTATATGTAGTCTGTCTACATACAAGTCCCATTTACAAAAAGAGCCAAAACAAATCAAAATACAAATGTGTCTATGTACAAAATAAAATAATGGCCAGTGGATAACCCAAATACTAAGTGTTCTTAATTGGGACTAAGGATAGATAATAAGATAGCCCAACACCCACCTTCAAGTTGGAGGGGGAGAACACCTTCAACTTGGACAAGAATGACTGCTGGAGCACACCAGTAAGAGGCTTGGTTAAGATGTTGGCAAGTTGATTTGAGGTGGAAAAGTGAAAAAACTAAATCAAGCCATCTGCTAATTTCTTTCTGACAAAATGGCAGTCTGCCTCGATGTTCTTGGTGCACTGATGAAACATCAAATTTCTAGCAATATGAATGGCAACCTGGTTGTCACAAAAAATAGAAATAGGATAAGAAATAGGAACAGAAAGATCAGGAAGTAGCCTTGTGAGCCAAGTGAGTTCAACCACCACCTTGTTGAGTGCCCTGTATTCAGCCTCAGCGGAGGAGAGGGAAACAACAGGTTGTTTCTTACATTTCCATGCTACCATGCAATCACCCAGAAAAACACAAAAGACAGAGACAGACTTGCGAGTATTAGGGTAAGCTACCCAATCACTGATAGAATAAGCTGTGAGAGTACAATCAGGATTGTTAGAATAGAAAAGCCCAACATCAATGGTACCTTTCAGGTACCTCAACATATAAAAAGCAACAGTCATATGAGGCAATCTGGGAGCTTGTAAAAACTGACTTAAATACGGTAAACCAAAAAATAAATCAGGTCTAGTATGAGTCAAGAAGAAAAGCTTGCCAATTGGACTCCTGTACCTTTCAGGATGGGCAAATAACTCACCAGAGTCAGCCTTCAACTTGGAATTTAAATCCAAAGGAGAAACAATAGAAGACACTTCCAAACAATTATACTCTTTAAGTAAATCCAAAATAAATTTTCTCTGATTTAAGAATACACCATCAGATGAAGTACTGACCTCAATCCCCAAGAAATAGAGCAAGAGACCCAAATCTTTTATCTTAAACTCATTATCCAAAATCTTCTTAAGAGTAGAATTTCAACAAGATTGTTCCCCGTTAAGATTATCTCATCTACATATACAACAAGAATGACAATATCGCCAGAAGACCCTTTGACAAATAGAGAGTAATCATTTAAGGAATGAGTGTACCCTGAACATAAATCTTGGGACAACTTTGCATACCATTGCCTGGAAGCCTGCCTCAAGCCATAGAGGGATTTCTTTAGCTTGCAACCAAAGGGGAAGATGAGGAAGAAGAGGAAATGGAAAGACCTTGAGTAAGCTTCATGTAAACCTCCCCATGTAGATCACCATGAAGGAAAGCATTATTCATATCAAACTGAAACAGAGACCAACCATGGTTAACGACAACAACTATAAGACACTTAATAGTGGACAATTTACAACAAGTGAAAAAGTTTCAGTGAAATCCACTCCTTCCACCTGTGTATCACCCCTAATCACAAGCCAAGATTTATATCTCTCTACACTACTATCAGCTCTATACTTGATTTTATATATCCATTTACACCCAATAGGTTTCTTCCCAGCAGGTAGTTCAACAATATCCCAAGTATTATTGGCTTCTAGTGCCTCAAACTCCTTTCTCATTACATCTTGCCATGCTGGAATAGGTGCTGCTTGAGCATAGGTGTAAGGTTCCGATTCAGCAGGTTGAATAGAAGAACAAGAAAAGAAGGCAGGGAGCTGACACTTATAGTCTTATAGATAGGGCGAAAGATGGTATGATTTGTCAAATCTCCTTAAAGGAGGAGCAGGAGGTTCAAGAACATGAGGAATTGTGTCAGGATTGAAACTAGGAGAAGCAGTACTGGTAGAAGGAGGAGAATCAGAATTGGGAGAAGGT
The DNA here is from genome assembly GCA_026770625.1 of Nicotiana glauca. Classification (NCBI taxonomy): domain Eukaryota; kingdom Viridiplantae; phylum Streptophyta; class Magnoliopsida; order Solanales; family Solanaceae; genus Nicotiana; species Nicotiana glauca. Next base: position 71,783 of record MU755303.1, read on the forward strand.
GGAAAAGTAGGAGTTGAAGAAGTAGAAGGTGCAGCTAGAGAAGTAGAGTTAGGATGAATATCATTATCAGAAGATAATGCAAGGGGATAGTATAAGGAAGGAATGTTAGGAGTAACTTCGTCAGTAGGAATAATAGGATTAGGAACAGGAACACGAACAAGAGCAGGAACATGAACAGGAATAGTAGTGTCATTAAAATGATCCAAAGTAGGACTGCGAGGAAGAATAGGAAACTGTGTGGCAGGAGATGTAGAAGTGGAAGATGTATCAAAGGGAAACACAAGCTCATGAAAAAAAAGATCTCTGGAAATGCAAAATTTGTAAGTATCTAAAAAATATAGCTTTTATCTCTTTTTGGCAAAAGGATATCCTAGAAATACACATTTCATGGCCCTTGGCTGGAGTTTATCCCTTTGTGAAATTGGGACAGTTGCATAGCACAAACTACCAAAATATCGTAGATAAGAATAAGATGGAATTTTTCCATGTAATATTTCAAAAGGTAATTTTTTGTTGAGTAATTTGAAAGGAAGCCTATTGATGATGTAAGTGGCTGTTAATAAGAGATCACCTTAGAATTTGAGTGGTAGCTTGGACTAGAACAAAAGAGGTTTAGATGATTCAAGTAATGTCCTATGTTTTTTTTCCACCACACATTTTGCTGTGGTGTGTGAGAGCAACTAGTCTGATGAATGATGCCATTATCAGAGAAGAATGAAATGACTATGTGACTGGACCCAAGTTCTAATGCATTGTAACTTCTAATAAATTGAACAATCATATTGAATTGGGTTTTGACAATGAGAGAAAAAGCTTTGAGAAGAGAGAAAGCATTGGTTTTAGACCCCATTAGGTGAGTCCAAGTAGATGTACTAAAATCATCCATAATTGTTAGAAAATATCTACACCAGAGTAAGTAGGAATGTGATTGGGCCCCAAGTGTCAACATGAATGAATTGAAAAGGTTTATTGGTTTGAGTACTACTGTCAGGGAAGGGAAATCTAGTTTGTCTAGACATGGGAAATACATTACAAGGAAAGCAATTTTTAGGAGAAATAGAAATAGCATAAATAATTTTCATTCTCACAAAAGGAACATGTGCAAGTCTTTGGTGCCAAACAATTTCCATGTCATTTTGAGCAGCTTTATTGCAAGTGGAAATAGAAGTATTTACAGATGTTATATTATGAACAGAAAGATCAGAAACTAAGCTGCAAGAATTGAAGTTTTCAGTAACAGATGTCGTGCCCCCTTTTTCCTCGCAGAGTCCGTGTTTCGACTTTTTTTGGGACAACTCATTTCTTTTTGGGAATTGGTACGAGATTTGAAGAGTCACCACCTAACGTGCGTTAGGGCACCTAAATCAAATAACTCATAAATCGGTTTGCATGACCAGAGTTTGGGTAAGGGCTATAAATCACCTTGAGGGGAAGGTGTTAGGCACCCCTCGAGCTCCACAATGGTGGGTCCCAGCTAAACTCGAATTAGGTGAACTAGTCTTATAAGCAAATAAAGCAATTTAGACAAATAGATTATTTAAACGGGAATAAAGGGGGTCCTAGGTTTATTAGCCTATAGGATCACTTTTGTGCAACACTCAGTAAAATTTCTTCACATAGGGGTGTTACGCGTAGCATTAGCGCACATGTCATCATATCCTTTACTACCCAATTACCCTCCCCTTAATCATTGTTACCAAAGCATTCTATAACATCCAGTACGTGCCTTATGCTTGCATTACTCGTCCCTTACTTGTGGCTCAGGAGGCGTTTAGGACCTCTATTTAAGGTGGTTCTAGACTCACCTATGGTGTTTAAAAGGATAAAACTAAGTGACAAACAAAACAAGTAGGACTGTCACATAAAAGATCACTTAATAGGATCATGTTTACCTCCACAAATAGATACAAAGCAAGTGCACGCCATTCAGACGAAGCAGTTTTCTAATTTAAGCGTCCTATAGGCAGGATATCTAAATGAGTACAAAAAGAATAGACAGGAGTTTTATTTAAGCGAGACAGTAAATACTTATCAGTTTTCCTACCGATTTTATCATTTACTTAATCTTAACACGTTTTAAGCAGTAAGAAGATCATAATTGTAATCTCAGGTTTTAACTGTCCTACAAGTTTGCCTAAGTGATAGCCGGGCAGAACCCTATTAGCATGGTATCTAAGATGTAAACAATTACTGATTTTAACAGGTTGATTTTATCTTTAGACCCTATAGGCATGCTTTCTAAGTGCTGGGACTGATTACAAGCATTATTTTATGAGGAAAAAGATCGATTTTATATACATTCCCTATAGGCATGATATCTTAGTGCAGAAACTGATCTTAAAACCTTATAGGCATAGTATATAAATGCAAAAATTGATTTGAAACCTTATAGGCATGGTATCTAAATGCAGGAATTAATTTTAAAATCTTATAGTCATAGTATCTAGATGACTTCAATTCCTATAGGCAGGATCTCTATCACTCATGCATAGGCAGAATTCTTAGAGTGCATTGACTGGGGAAATGGTTATTCAAACAATCAATAGCTTATAGATATGGTTACTAATGCACATTGGATAAAAAAATACGTGCACGTCCTATAAACAGGATGTCTAACGTGCAGAAATAAACATAAAGCCCTATATCAGGATTTTGGATATGCAGATGTGCAACATAGAATCAAAACAATAATACAATACTAGAATAATCAAGTCCTATAGGCAGGTTCTCTACCCAATTTCAATAGACAACAACAACAACAACAACCCAGTATAATCCCACTTAGTATGGTATGGGGAGGGTAGTGTGTACATAGACTTTAACTCTACCCTAGTATAGAGAGGCTATTTCCAAATAGACCCCCGACATCCTTCCCTCTAAGAAATTTCCACCTTGCTCTTAGGGAGACTCGAACTCACAACCTCTTAGTTGGAAGTGGAGGTTGCTTACCATCAGAGAAACCCCTCTTGTCTAACAGAGATATATAAAAATCCCTCACATCTTTTACTAATAACCCCAATATCTGTCTTTACAAGAATTATTATACAGACCAATATAAATGAATTACAGGCTAACAATCACTATACTATAGAGAGCCTTCATAGGCCTAATATCAACTTGGAACCAAGCCTCCAAACATAGCACCTCTGAGCATAGTGGTAGTCCATCCATAACACATAAAGCTGGTTCCTGGTGTGTCAAAATTTACAAGGGCCTCAGGGACCCCAGGCATTGCTCACACCAGAATCAGATGTTCAACAAGATTCATAAAGGATTAGAAAACCAGCCCGAATGTGTCAGAGTTGAGAGGGGTCTCATGGATCCTAAGCAGTGCTCACATTAGGGTGGAATGACCCTAGTTAACTAAGAGTAAGAGTTGAAAATAGTATAAAAGTAGGAAGTAGTTTTAGTAAAGAAAAGAGTTTGGATTTCACAAGAGCATAAGAACATATTACCAAATTACAAGAACCACAAGTAGCACACATTTTGCAGAAGGAGTTCAGCCATGAACTCTAACAACCAAACCAGACAGAACAGAGTGACAATTAATTTGAACAAGGTTTCACATGGCCTTAATCCATTAGCTATTACTAGGTGAACATATAAGAGAACAACATTCTGGGATCAAGTGATTGATCGGATAATCATAACAAAAGGTAGAAAAAGCTGAGAGTATAGAAATAATGAATTAATCAGGAGTTTGTTAAGGTGAAAGACTTAAAACTGGACAAAAAGCATGCTAGTTTAGAAACAAGTAGACAAATGTCCTGGATCAACAGGAACATGCTAAGGTGGAGTGACCATACTAACTTATTGGTCAGGACAAATTCACAGGAGTTTAAGCATGCTAGTTAACATAAACATAAGGGCAAACAGAGGCATGTTAATACCTACAACAGATTGACTACATAGCATATTGAGTAGGGACATGATAACAGAGATGGACATGCTGTTTAAAAGGAGTAAACAAGAAGCACATAGGTCATATTACATAGACGTAGACATGTTGATTAATATTAACAAGCATAAAGCACATAGGTCTAATTAGATAACATGTTGAATGATGACATAAATGGAGACATACTAGGTAGGAAATAGCAAACAGGAAGTTGAAAGTATGCAGAATCCAATAGTCTAGCCTTGACTTTCAGCAGTCTAGACAATGTAGCAAACACAATTAATAGAAAGGTTTGAATCAGAGCAAAAGTTTTTGTGTGTGTGTGTGTGTTTCTTTCTGAGTGTGTTCGTATCTTTAAAAGAAATCAGAACGGAGTTTATACAGCATTCAATAGAGAAGACAATTAAGGCAAGAAAATTAGAGTTCACTTAATAAGGTAAGCAAATATAATTAATTAGTGAATTGGGGCTAAACCCACGCTAACTGATACAAACAGAATCTGGAAGAGTCACCTTAAAATAAGGAGAATCAGTTACCAGCATGGACTGGGATGCAAACAAGGTAAATAAATAAATTATTGACCATAAATAAGACTATATAATCTAAATAAATCAAGTGGTACCAATCAAAAGTCATAAGAAAAATAGGTAAAATCATTGGAAAGTACTGATTTTAACAGGAAAATATAATTCAAACCCTAAATAAAATCAGTCAATCTATTTTGATTGACAGAGATAAACAATAACGGGAAAATATTGAAGTAATCAGTGCATTAAGCAGAGAAACCTAGGGTTTAAAGCATATACATAAAATTAGTTAAACTAGTAAAGATAATCGATTCAAACACTTAGGAGTTTTCAAACCTTCTTGGAGAGAGCTTAAAACGAAACCCTAATTTCAGAGAACATTGGAATCGATTAGTAATAAGGAAAAACAAAAGTTTTTTCAAGGAGAAATACCAAATAACACTTAAAACGTTTCAAATCTACAAGGATATGGACAGACCCAAGTAGCATAAGATTAGGTGATGTTCTAAACGTTAATACCACACAGGGGTGATTTGTGTGGTACCCGATATTAAATCTAGAAGAACGTGGTTCTTCTAGGTGTTCTAACTACTACTGTTGCAGAATTAAAAATACAAAAAATAAAGAACATATAGATTTTTACTTGGAAAACACCTGGCTCAAAAGGTGAAAAAAACCATGACCTACTACTCAGTAGGATTTTCCCAAACTTCCACTACAATCTCTGAGCCAAAACAATATTTACAAAACTCTTGTAAACCTAAGGATTAAACTCTAATCCCAGTGTGGCACACAACCTCAACTGTTGCAACACCTTCAAGTTAACTCTAACTTGAATACTCAAAGTCCCTAATACAATTTCTTCTATGAAAGTTGGAAAGGTACAACTTTAAATCACCTACTACAATTGAACTAGAATAAAAGAAAGACATAATGGTATTGGTTCTTCTATTTTGGCCAAGTAGCTTCAGGAATGCACACTTAAATCTCACGCAAATTGCTTGCAAAATTGCCTCTCTCTTTTGCTCTCAATTTGGTTTAACTTCTACGCTTGTGAAATACCTGTAAAAGAGAACAATCACTGTTATTTAATGAGTTAGTAATTAGTGTTTGATTGAGACTCAATTGTTGATCTTACATCGAAATTGAGTCCTTGAACAATACAAACTCCAACCCTATCCTTCATCCGGATTATGTCCTCTTCACATAAGGAGACTTTCTCTCCTTATCCAATATTCAACCTTTTCGATTAGTTCAGGAGATATTGATGCTTGATCACTTAGACTTATCTCCTTCACATGTATCTCGCATGTATAGGTTGATAACATTGTGCCTCACATGATGGACCTGGTCCATGACTGAGTTCGTTTGTCATTCTTCAAAATTTCACCTGAACTTGGGCCAACAAATTCCCCCTTTTTGATGATGACAAACTTTGTGCTTATACTGATAAAAAATATGTAAGAACTCAGCTTAACCATCAACACTTTAAGTTAGAATTAACTTATCATCAAGGACCAGGTTTAATTAGGTTATAAATATTACATTATTTAGAATAAAAATTAAAGCATAATATCTCTTCCCCCTTTTGGCATCTCCGAAAAGTTGCATACATTGTGAATCCAAGATATTAGTAATTAATCATGGCCACTTGGGCAACTGCAAGTGAAAATATGGATTAAATCATCAATAATCAACAAACACATTCAAACCATTAAGAAAAAAATCTTCATAGAACAAGAGAAATAGCAATTTTCATTGATAAGATATGTTTCCACGTACAAACCACAAAAAGAAAGAAAAACTTCCAAACATGAGCCAAAAAAAAAAAGAAAAAGTCCCAAATTGGGTCATTGGGGGGATACTAGACTGGTTCAGAACACGACAATGGAGGACCTAAGGCTTGGAGGAACTAGAGGGATGTGCTTGGAGAAGGTTGAGCATATTCTGAAGCATCCCATCACTTTTCTCCTTTTCTTTTGCTAGCTCTTTTCTAAGCCATCTCTTTCAGTTTCTAATTCAGCAAAACGAGCCTGAAGCCTAGCAATTTCAACATCCTTAATTCCATATCTTGAACCAAATCCCTAACCTTGCTATTCACTGGTGTCTTCAGAGATGAACCAGGTTCAATTGGGATGTCATTTACAGGATAGTCACAAGCCAATAAGGTTTTAACACCAAAATGCTCCTTGCTTGATGCCATGTCCCATTTCTTTAAAGGCACCCTTAGACTATCCAGCACAGTAGTCAGTATGAACCCATATGGAGTGGTATGAGCCTTCGAGCCATTGATGACCCTATCCAGCAGTTTGACAATGAAAGCAGGCCAATTTATCTAAATTCCTCTCACAAGGCACTCCATAAGAACCATGCCCATGTAGTTGGCAGTGTGCTTCCAATCTTGTCTGGGCAGCATGCACTTGTTAACAAACTCAAACAGGACCTTGTGCTCAGCCCTTATCTCACTTTTCTGCACAAACCTGGCTTCAGGCACATCTTCAGCAGTTTCAGTATCACAAAAATTTCTGGTGATTTGGAGAGCAGTAGGGAGAGAATCTAGACAAGGCCACCTCTGCCTAGTATAATTATCATATCCCACACTGGGTATGTCCATAATCTCACCCAATTTGGGTGCATCAAACTACACCTTTACTCCTTTTACCATGCTGGTGACAACCTTTCTTCACAGTGGCATTGGCCATAAACTCAATCAGTTCATTCCTAGCCAGCCTCCCATCCATCTCAAGGACCATGTCCTTCCACCCTTATGCAGTAAGAGTATCCACCAACCTCCTCATTCTTGGTTCATCCAGGTCTCTCAGCAACCCGCCTTTCAAAATTTTTCTTCTGCCAAAAATGGCAAACCTATCTTGTTCCTTCTTAGATTCCTCTTCTTCTTTTCCACCACTCTACTCTTCATCTTCTTCAGCAATTTTCTTTTGTTTACCCTTCATTGCAGATCTATTTCTTTTGGCTAAAGAGGGTTCAGTAGATACATGCTTAGAGGAAGACTTCTTGGAAGAAATCTTGGACCTTTTTGGTTTAGGTGTAGGAACCTCCACAGTTGTTCCTCTTTCTTGATGGACCAGTTCCATCTCCTCATCTTCTTCTTCTGCAACCTCAGAACTCTCCACAATCTTTTCCTTTCCTTTTTCCCTTTTTTTTCTTCCTGCTCTCTTCCAGAGCTTTCTGCAATTCTGCTTCACTTTGCTTGACCCTGCTCCTGGTAGCTCTTCCCTTAGATAATAAAGGTACAGTGGGTTTTGGGGATGACATTTTGCTTTTCTTTGGTGGCTTGGAGGTAGTTGAAGTCTTTTGTATGGAAGCCTTGCGCTTCTTTAGATCATAACTGGCCCCAACCTTCTTCAGATTTTCTGCCAAAGTTTCCTCAGCAGATGCACCGGGTTCATCTTGATGCTTGCTTAAGTTTACTAGCCTTCAGCCGCCTCCCCAGAACTATTTCCCCCTGAGTTGTTGCAACTCTCTTCAACATTCCCACAGATAGCCAATAATTTTTCTTTCTCATTTCCCCTCTTACTTGACTCAGCCCCCTTTACACCTTTCACAGGACCAACCAAAACAAACCTATTATCTACATTTTCAACCACATCAGAAAATACCAAACAAGTATTTACCTCACTAGGGGTTTCTTGATTTTTGTCAGTGTCAGAAGACCCATGTTTTTCACCTTCGCTGGTAGAAATAAAGGCTTCAGACTCAGAGCTGGAGTCAGATTCTCGAGCAGGATTTTCCTTCTTCTGGCTATCCCTCAATTTCTCATTTATGGCTTTTCTTAGAGACCCAAAAGCCATAGTTTTTCTAGCCAACATTTTCTGTCTACGAAACCTAGGTTTTGGGGAAACACTAGGAGGAGTAGATGAAGACATATTAGAAGGGGATACTGGTGGGGGAGTGCTTGGATTCTCTTGGGGGTTATTCATGGTGAATTATTTGTAGAGAAGATTTGGGAATTTTAGAGAGAAAAGAGATGATCAGAACTGGAGAGGGATTTTTGATGGTTATGCAATAATGAAGAAGGGTGTGGTGTATTTAAAAGTGAATAGACTTAAATGCAGTAACGACAACCTTTTTTAGGGGTCAATTAGAAGTCTAATCAAGGTATAATTCCGGTCTTTAGTAATTATTAGGAATTGCTAGATTTTAGGCAAAAATCGTGGTTTTAGAGTTCCAGGGGAATGAAACTAGTTTAGTGCTCAACATATATAATTTCTGGGAATTTGATGAATATAGGACTTCTGCTCATGATTGGAAAAATAATCTTTCTAATTGTGCAGAGTATAGAAAACATACCTGAGCTTTTCATATGAGCACATACTAATGAACCATGTTCTTCATATGGAACTCTCTTGAATATGCCTCAAATGCCAAAATAGAAGAAACTTTGTAAGATATTAGTGAATCATATATAAACACATGTCAGAGGAGTATACTGATTAAAGTATGAAACTGAGTAAGAATTGATCTAGATATTTACACAAAGTTAGAACTCCTAACCAAAAATATATATATTTTTTTCATTTTTTTGTTATTTTTTTTCATTGGTGCATTCTGAACTGGGCCTATTAGGTGATCTTAATCATCCCTAATTCCAACCTGTTCCTCTCAAAGTTTTCTCTACTCAGTGCTTTAGTGAAAATGTCAGCTATTTGTTTATCAGTAGCACAGAATTCTATTAAAATCTATCCTTTCTCATAGTTATCTCTTAAGAAGTGGTGTCTAACATCTATGTGCTTAGTCCTCTTATAATGAACAGGGTTCTTTGTCATACTTATAGCACTAGTGTTATCACAAAATATTGGAATACATCCCACTTCAATTCCAAAATCTACCAACTATTATTTGATCCATAGCAATTGAGCACAACAAGAAGCAGTAACAACATACTCAGCTTCAGCAGTAGATAGGGCCACTGAATTTTGCTTTTTGGTAGCCCATGACACACGGCATGAACCAAGGAAGTGTGCCATACCTGAGGTGCTCTTCCTATCCACTAGAAAACCTGTATAATCAGCATCAGCATATCCAACTAGGTTAAAATTTCTACCTTTGGGATACCAAAGACATAAATCGGTAGTGCCTTTCAAGTATCTTAGTATTCTTTTACAGTAGTTAGGTGAAAATCTTTTGGATTTGCTTGAAAGTGAGCACAAAGCCATACACTGAAAACAATGTCTGGTCTGCTTGCACTAAGATACAGAAGTGAACCAATCATACTCCTATACAACTTTTGATCAACTGATGAACTAGGTTCATCAACATTTAATTTAGTAGCAGTTGCAATGGGTGTGTCTATTTCTTTGGATTCTTCCATTTTAAACTTTTTGATTAGCTCCTTTGCATACTTCTGCTGATGAATCATGGTTCCACTAGGACTTTTTTTGATTTGTAAGCCTAAGAAGAAGCTAAGCTCACCCATCACGCTCATTTCGAACTCACTCCCCATTATTTTGCAAAGTCCTTACTTAACTTATCAATGGTGGCCCCAAAGATTATGTCATCGACATATATTTGTACAAGAAAGAGATCCTTACCTTTTTCCCTTAAGAATAAGGTACTACCAATTTTACCTCTTTTATAACCATGCTCCAGCAGGAATTTGGATAGTCGTTCATACCAAGCTCTTGGGGCTTACTTGAGCCTATAAAGAGCTTTGTCTAACTTGTACACATGCTCAGGATATTCCTTGCTCTCAAACCCTGGAGGTTGTTTCACAAACACTTCTTCTTTTAGGTAGCCGTTTAGGAAGACACTTTTGACATCCATCTGATGAAGGGTAAATTCTATATGTGCTGCAAAGGCTATGAGAAGTTTGATTGCTTCTAGTCTTGCAACTGGAGTAAAAGTCTCATCATAGTCTATGCCCTCCTCCTGGCTGTAACCTTGGACCACCAATCTCTCCTTGTTTCTTGTAACTATTCCATCTTTATCAAGTTTGTTCCTGAAGACCCATTTTGTACCAATGACTGATCTGTCCTTGGGTCTTGGTACTAGATGCCAAACTTGACTTCTTTCGAATTGGTTGAGTTCATCCTGCATAGAAATCATCCAATCTGCATCTTGGAAAGCCTCATCAATATTTTTAGGTTCAATCACTGATAAGAAGGCATCAAAAGCACACAAATTCTTTAATTGTGATCTGGTTTTGACTCCAGATGTTGGATCAGTGATAATGTTCTCAAGGGGATGAGAACTTTGATACTTGTGAGGTTTCACAACCAGCTGGTTTCTGCTAGATATTTCTCCCATGCTCTGATGCTGAGGAACAGGGTCATGAACATATTCCTTTAAAGGTTTTATTTCACTTCCTCTTTGATTAGTTCCCTCTATCAGGTTGCCCTGTATGGAAGAACTTGTTCCTTCTGTTGATGCCACTTTGTCCTGAGATGATGCTTCAGTCAAGTCCTTTACTAATCCAATGGATTCATCTTTATGTTCCTGTCTCTCAGAAAGAATGTTAGTTTCATCAGATACTACATGCACACTTTCCTTTACACACAAAGTTCTTTTGTTAAACACTTTATATGCTTTGCTATGTGAAGAATATCCCAAGAATTCTCCGTCATCACTTCTGGGATCAAACTTACCTAGGGAGTTATTTCCATTATTGTGCATATAGAACTTGAAACCAAATGCCCTAATATGGGATATGTTTGGTTTTCTCCCTTTAAGTAACTCTTAAGGAGTCTTCTCTACCAGAGGTCTGGTCATGCATCTATTGATATGTAACATGTAGTGTTTACAGCCTCTGCCCAGAAGCTGTGAGGCAGTTTACTAGAAAGTAGCATGGTCCTAGCCATGTCCTCAAGGGTCCTGTTCTTTCTTTCAACTACTCCATTTTATTGAGGAGTCCTAGGGGGCAGAGAAGTTATGATCTATATCATGTTCATCACAGTATTCAGCAAACTTTGCATTTTCAAATTCAGTTCCATGATCAAATCTAATGGATGCAAGTTGATTTCCTAACTGTTTCTGAGTTTTTCTAACAGAAGTAGTGAACACATCAAATGCTTCATCTTTAGATGTTACAAAACAGTACCCATGTAAATCTAGAATAATCATCAACAAGTACCATTACATATTTCTTTCCACCTTTGCTCATAATTCTCATTGGACCACATAGATCCATATGAACCAGTTCCAAAAACTTGGACGTGCTTACCATTTTCTTGGTTTTGAAGGATGATCTTACCTGCTTCCCCCTTGCACATGCCTCACAAACTTTGTCTTCCTTGAACTTGATGTTGGGTAACTCTATCACCAAGTCCTTGGAGACTAATTTGTTCAGGTGATTCAAACTGGCATGACCAAGTCTTTTGTGCCATGGGGCGGGATCATTAACCAACACACTTAAGCAAGTGAGTTCATTTTCTGAGACAGTAGACAAATCTATAATGTAAATATTATTAACTCTTTTTCCCTGCAAAACAACCTTGTCAGTGGTAAGGTTAATCACAAAGCATTTGGTGGAGGTAAAAGCCACAAGGTTACCTCTGTCACAAAATTGTGACACACTTATTAGGCTATATTTCCAGCGATCTATCAGGTAGACATTCTCTATGGAATAAGAATCTGTTTGGCCTACCTTTCCAATCCCAATGATCTCACCTTTCTTTCCATTACCAAAGGAGACATTACCTCCTTTTAAGTCCTCAAGTGAAAGGAATTGCTCCTTATTCCCAGTCATATGTTTCGAGCAACCACTATCCATATACCATATTTGGCTCCTCCCTTCTACTTGGACTTGCAAAAGGAAATCAGGGGTTAGTCTTAGGAACCCAAATTAGTTTGGGTCCCTTTCTATAGGCAAAATGATGAATCAAATTCCTTCTTGCCCACCCAGGAAACTTGATTTTCTCTTGAACAAAGGCTTTGTTCTTTTGACTGGCCTTTTCTTTTGCATTACATTCATTTTTGTAATGGCTAGTCTTGCTACAGTATGTGCAGATTTGATTTTCAGGAAGTGTGAGGTACTTGCTTTTAGGGTCCCATTTTGGAGCTTGATTCCCATAACCAAGTCCTCTTTTGTTGCTACTGTGATGCTCTTGTAGCCAAGAGAGTGCATCAGAAGCCTTGTTCCACTTGCAAGTTCTGTCTAGTGCATGCTTCACCTTTCCTAGATATTCCTTTAGGACTTTAATGAATTCATATTTCTTATACAATTAATCTTTCATTTTCCCAAATTTTCTTCTAGAGTGAGATAAGTGTGATCAGCTTTCTTCTTTCCTGTTCCTAGTTTCAGTTTAAGTTTTCAGATCTAAGTTCTAGGATACTGTTATCAAGTTCAAGTACCTGGTTCTTCAACTCAGCATCTGTGTTATCACTTTTATTAGCCCTAGATTCTAGGCTTTTGCATTTTTCTTTTAGGATCACACACTCCTTAGACAGAACTTTCTTCTCATTGTTGATTATCTCAGACTTCTCAATGAAGTCTAGTAACAACTCAGCCAACCTTTCTTTAGACAAAAATTTGATCTTGTCTTTGAGATGAAGAATACTTACCTCTTGTTCATCATCTAATTCTCTGATGGCCATCAGTGCTTGCTCTTCTTAAGCTTCATCTTCTGAGTCTTCATCTGAGGTTTCTCCCCAAGCAGCAACGATAGCCTTGGTTGAACCTTTGTTTCTTTTTGGTTGAACCTGTTCCTTCTTCCTATTCCTTCGTTCAGCCCTTCTTTCTTCTACTCAATTTTCTATTGAGGGAAGTTCTTGATCATGTGATAAATCTTACCACAATTGTAGCAATCCTCATTGGTCTGTTTCTTAGGAGGTCTGGACTTATTGGAGGTTGTATCTCTTGGACAACCCTTTCCACTCTTCAGGTACTTTTTGAAATCTCTAGTGATCATAGCCATCTCATCATATTCTAGATCTGAACCTTCAACAATTTTGAGAGCTAAGATTCTCTCCTTCTTGGGTGTATCCATCTTCATGGTTTGCCCTCTTATTTCATAAGCACTAAGATTTCCAATCAGTTCATCCAGTCTGAGAGTAGCAATATTCTTGGATTCCTGAATGGCAGTGATTTTGCTTTCCCATATGACTGGCAGAACCCTTGTCAGAATTTTCTCAACCTTGTCTTCTTCAAGAATAATCCTTCCAAGAGACTTGAGATCATTTGTCAGTGTAGTGAACCTAGTATACATATCTTGGATAGTTTTTCCTTCCTTCATAGTAAAATTCTCATATTGAGAATACAGCAGTGTTCCTCTTGATCTTTTCACTTGAGGTGTTCCTTCATGGACCACTTGCAAAGTGTCTCATATCTCCTTAGCAGTAGTACAACTTTGGATCCTGTTGTACTCATCTGGACCTAGTCCACATAAGAGCCATTTCTTGGCTTTGGCTTTTTTCTCCCACTTCCTCAGGTCTTCAGCAGTGCAGTCAACCCTTGTCTTTGGCACAATTACTCCTTCTTCATTATTCTTTGTGGTTGCTAAAGGACCATCAGTGACTATGTCCTAAAGTTCATAGTCTTCTCCTATGATGTGATCCCTCATCCTGTTCTTCTACCAAGAATAGTACTGTCCATTGAAAAGTGGAGGCCTAGCAGTGGATTGTCCTTCCCAGTTCCCAGGTGGTGCACACATGTTGATCTTTTCCTAAGGTGTTAGCCTCTTCAAGGATAACTTGCTCTGATACCAATTGATGTTCTAAACGTCAATACCACACGGGGAGGGGGGGGGGGTGATTTGTGTGGTACCCAATTTTCGATCTAGAAGAACCTGGTTCTTCCAGGTGTTCTAACTACAACTGTTACGGAATTAAAAACATAGAAAATAAAGAACACAGAGATATTTACGTGGAAAACACAAAAAAAACCACGACCTACTACTCAGTAGGATTTTTCCAAACTTCCACTACAATCTCTGGCCAAAATAACATTTACAAAACTCTTGTAAATCTAATGATTAAACGCTAATCCCAGTGTGGCACATAACCTCAACTGTTGCGGCACCTTCAATTTAACTCTAACTTGAATACTGAAAGTACCTAATACAATTGCTTCTACGAAAGCTGGAGAAGTACATCTTTAAATCACCTACTACAATTGAACTAGAATAAAAGAAAGACACAATGGAATTGGTTCTTCTATTTTGTCCAAGTATCTTCAGGAATGCACACTTAAATCTCACGCAAATTGCTTGCAAAATTGCCTCGCTCTTGTGCTCTCAATTTGGTTTAACTTCTGTGTTTGTGCAATACACGTAAAAGAGAACAATCATTGTTATTTAATGAGTTAGTAATCAGTGTTTGATTGAGACTCAATTGTTGATCTTCCATCGAAATTGAGTCCTTGAACAATACAAACTCCAACCCTATCCTTTATCCGGATTGTGTCCTCTTCACATAAGGAGACTTTCTCTCCTCATCCAACATGCAACCTTTTCGATCAGTTCAGGAGATATTGCTGCTTGATCACTGAGACTTATCTCCTTCACGTGTATCTCGCATGTATAGGTTGATAACATTGTGCCTCACATGATGGACCTCGTCCATGACCGAGCTCATTTGTCATTCTTCAAAACTTCAGCTAAACTTGGGCCAACATTAGGGTTTTAAGAAAAATAACAGAGATGAAAGAAAACTAAAACCATAGATTCAATCCATAAACACAAAGATAATGGTACTTACAAATGGATATGGCCATACATAGCTTATGAAAAGGTTTGAACAAAATTTGAGCTGAATCTCTTCGAGATTCTTTCATAAATCAACGTAATCAAACAACCAGAAGAGGTGAGAGGCTATATAAGGCAATAAATCACCAGATGATCCCATATCTAGGAAAGAATCGAAGAGGTTTGGGGAAATTTTATAGTGACGGTTCTCTAGGGTTTGACGGTGTCTGAGAGAGAATAGAGGAAGAGAGGATTCAGAGGCGGTTCAAATGAGAGCGTGAGTAGGGTTTGAGGGTCATTGGGTTAAAAAGGGAAAGTGGTAACGTGGACCGTTGATCTCAAAGATCAACGAGCATGATTAAAGGAGGTTCTGGGTCGGGTAAGGTTGTTTAGTGTGGGCTGAGGCGGATTGGGCTAGGATTTTAAGTAATTGGGCAGGGGTAAATAGGTTAGGTCCGAAAATGATTAAGGAAAAGGGGTAATTATTTAAATACCCAATTAATAAAATAATTTATAAAAATAGCTAAAACAATGATGAAAAATAATTTTTATGAATGAAGTTAAAATAATTACTTAGCATTATAAAAATATAAAAGGTTATTTTTTTTTGTAAAATAAGTGTAACGACCCGGCCGGTCGTTTTTGAAATTTATGCCCCGGAGCCCCATTAACTGCTTTCCCTAAGTTCATTTCTTCTATTTTGGTTTGTCGGGACGCTCGGTTCTAGGATTCGGAGTGTTTTGGGACACTTAGTCCCTAAATGAGAGCTTAAGAGTTGAAAAATGCTCCGTATTCGAAATAGTGTGAAGACAACCTTGAAATGGAAATCCGATGTTTCCGCTAGCTCCGTTAGGTGATTTTGGGGTTGGGAGCATGTTCGGAATGTTATTTGGAGGTCCATAGCTCTTTTAGGCTTAAAATGCCGAAGTTTGAATTTTTGAAGTTTCCGGTCCGATAGTGAATTTTTGATCCGAAGGTCGGTTTGGGATTTTGGAAGATGCTGTAGCTTCGTCATGTCATTTTGGATGTGCGTGCAAAATTTCAGGTCATTCGAACAAGGTTTGGATAGGTTTTTGATCGAAAGTGTGTTTGGTTAGAATTTGAAGTTCATAGGCTTGAATCTTTGATTAATTCATGTTCCTGGCGTTTTTTTGGGTGATTTAAGGATTGGTACAAGTTTGAATAAGGTATTAGGTGGTATTGGTGCTTTTGGTTGAGGTCCCGGGGGTCTCGGGA
>MU755306.1:0-28261 GCA_026770625.1 Nicotiana glauca
ATATATATATAGACACACACACACACAAATGTTTCGTACAAAAATCAAAGCAGCTCCGGATCAAGTGGAGCGCGCCAATTCTCGCTTATCAAGGATCCTAAGAACGGGGACCATCAGCTTTCCTACCTTCACATGCGGGCATGAAACGCAGTCCCCGTGAAATAGGGCGTCGGTACGAAAAATGTACTGAGTATGTAAGGCATATAAATTAGTATGTAAAAGACATAGATGAAACATGGAATAAGGAAACATCTTTAAATCTGAATAACTTTGTAAATTCTGTAACATTTATAATGTCATGCACGTGCGTATAAATGTCGTGTCATGCATAGGTATGAGTGTACATAATATCATCTAACCACTGAGGGAATTCCATCATATCATCTCAGCCACTGTGGGCAACATCATCAACATATACCAGCTGATCAGGTGGTGGTGCATGTGTAACGTTGTAACCTTTTTCCATATTCCATATACATATATTTACATATATACGCATATATAATGCCATCTAGTCATGGGTCAATGCACATGTATAAATGAGTGAAATGCATGAAAAATACGTAATAATCTCAATACTCCTTCCGGATAAACCTTTCCAATTGCGTATTATTCTGAGACTCATGAACAGAAGATAATAATAATTCTCATGGGGAATCAAGAATATAGACACCCCTACTATTTCTATAAATAGAGTAATTTATGGAAACTGTGTGTTTGCTCGTTTCTTCAATATCATATGGACCATGCCAAAAGAAAGAAGGGAAAGCCTTAATATACCTGTTCCTTGAATTATTTGAATGAAATGAAGCTTTCTGTTTCTGCGAAATATGAATGAAACCTATGCTTGGATTGAAATGAAATTTGTTGTTGCTCTTTGAAATTTCAATTGGAATCTTTGGCTAAGAGTTTGGACGAATATGTTTTCATTTTCCAAGTTCTTGATTTCAAGCCAAGAAATGAATTGAACCTTAAGGACAGATTGTCTAATTGGATAAGATTTTACAATTCTTACTAAGACTTTAAGTCATACTCCCTCCGTTTCAATTTATGTGAATCCATTTGACTGGGCACGGAGTTTAAGAAAAGAGAGAAGACTTTTGATCTTGTGGTGTAAAATGAGGCACTTTTATTTTGTGTGGCTATAAATCATTGCATAAAGGTAAATTGTTTCCAAATAAGAAAAGGGATCATTCTTTTTGACACGGACTAAAAAGGAAATAGGTTCACATAAATTGAAACGAAGGGAGTATTTGGTTAAGGAGTTGAGCTGTTGAACGAAATGATTCTGCTTCTCAAGTTTTTGGTTTTAAAACCAAAGGCAGAATGCAAATGTTGTTTGATCTTTAATGAAGTGCTTACCAATTCTAATGGATAATGCTCACAAGTCTTCGTTTGATAAGACTTGTAAATTAGCCCTTTAAATCTTTTGTGACACGTGTACATGCGAATAGTGAGTCACCTTAAACTAAAAAGGGGGGTTGCCACGTTTCTTTTGGGATGATTTTGTTAAATTTTTATCCGTTTATTAATTAACTGGGTAATATTTCGTTATCCATTAATTAACAAATTATCCACATAATTTAAATATTGACTCAAAATACTTAAAAATCTATTTATTTTTAATATCTATATATATACACCCTACACATTGTCATGTGGTACCTTCATGGTACTAGTTCATAATCATCGGGTATTATTGCTAGACCCATATTTTATTCCAAATTGGCCACTTTCAATGAAACTCGTTTTCTTTAATTCATGTACCTTTTGCCCTTCAGGACACTTATTTATCACTTGTTAAAAATAATATAAATACGTTAACGTTAGGATGTTCTCATCCCCGAGTCCAGGTCGGTTAACCGAAGACGAAAATTTTAACATACGAAAACGCGAGATGTAACAACATGATTCACAAACAAATAGAGGTGTACATGGATGATGTCATCATCAAATCCCGAAGAAGTGTAGATCACATCGCAGATTTAAGGAAATTCTTTAATCGGCTTTGAAGGTACAATCTGAAACTGAATCCTGCAAAGTGTGCTTATGGAGTCCCTACTGTAAAATTGCTAGGTTTCGTCGTAAGTCGCTGGGGGATTGAATTGGACCCTTCAAAGGTCAAAGTCATACAAGATTTTCTACCTCCGAAGACCAAGAAAGATGTGATGAGCTTCTTGGTGCATCTCAATTACATTAGCTGATTCATAGCACAATCGACCGTGATATGTGAGCCAATTTTCAAAAATATTGAAGAAATATGCTAAAACAAAATGGACTGAAGAATGTTAGAAAACCTTTGAAAGAATCAAGAAATACCTATCCATACCACCAATCTTGGTCCCGCCGGAACCTGGTAGACATTTGCTACTCTATTTGTCCGTACTAGATGAAGCTTACGTTTGTGTTTTGGGACAACATGACAAGATAGGAAGAGAAGAAGATACCATATATTACTTGAGTAAGAAGTTCACACCTTACGAAGCATGGTATTCTCTGCTGGAACGCACTTGTTGTGCTCTTACGTGGATATCACAGAAATTGAGGCACTACTTCTGTAACTACAGTACATATCTCATATCAAGGATAGATCCTTTGAAATACATTTTCCAAAAACCAATGCCTACAGGGAAACTAGAAAAATGGAAGTTATTGTTGAGTGAGTTTTATATCGTCTATGTGATTCAGAAGGAGGTCGAGGAGCAGGCTTTAGTAGATCACCTCGTAGAAAATCGTGTAGGAGGGGAATATGAACCATTGAAAACGTATTTTCCTTATGAAGAAGTATCGTTTGTAGGAGAAGATATCAAGGAGTGGTTAGTAGAGCAATTTTGGTGTCAGAAATAGGTCAATATTATCTGATATCCACAAAGCTCAGGTTTTCGTGCACCAACAATATGGAAGAATATGAGGCTTTCATCATGGGGCTCAATTTTGCCATCTACATGAATATACAGGAGTTGCTAGTAATTGGTGATTCAGATCTTCTAGTACATCAGGTTCTAGGAGAGTAGGCTACCAAGAATACCAAAATATTGCCTTATATGTATCACGTACAAGAATTGGCGAAAAGATTCACAAAGATAGAATTTAAACATGTTTCGAGAATCTAGAATGAGTTCGCAGATGTGCTAGCCACTTTGCCCTCTATGATTCAGCATCCGGACAACAATTTCATCGATCCTATTCTAGTAAGAATCCATAGACAATCAACTTATTGCGCTCATACTGAAAAAGAAACATATGGGAATCCATGGTAGCATGATATCAAGGAATACTTGGCAAAAGGAGAATACCCGGAGCATGTAAATCATACTCAGAAACACACACTCCGGAGATTATCCAGTCATTTCTTCCAAAGTGGAGGAATTCTGTATAGAAGGACTCCAGACCTAGGGTTATTATGGTGTGTTGACACTAGAGAAGCTTCCAACCTGCTCGAGGAGAACTACATAGGAATCTGCGGGCCGCACATGAATGGTTTTGTTCTAGCCAAGAAGATATTAAGAGCATGATACTTTTGGATCACTGTGGAAACAGACTGCATCGGGTATGTCCAAAAGTGTCACCAGTGTCAGGTACATGCAGATATGATACGGGCACCACCAAACAAACTCAATGCAACAAGTACACCTTGGACTTTCGCATCTTGGGGAATGGATGTCATCGGTCTAATTGAGCCTATTGCTTCAAACGGGCACAGGTTCATTTTAGTGGCCATAGACTACTTGACAAAATAGGTTGAGGCTGCATCTTATAAGGTTGTAACCAAGAATCATCGCAGATTTTGTCAGGGATCATACTATTGTCGATTCGAGGTACCCGAATTCATCTTTACCGACAATGTCGCCAACCTCAACAATGATTTAATTAAAGCTATGTGTGAAACCTTCAAGATCAAGCATAAGAATTCCACAACATACAGACCTCAAATGAATGGAGCTGTGGAAGCCGTCAACAAAAATATCAAGAAAATCCTAAGGAAAATGGTAGACAACCACAAGCAATGGCAGGAGAAACTACCATTTGCCTTATTGGGATATCGCACCATAGTTCGCACGTCAAGTAGAGCAACTCCCTACATGTTGGTTTACGGTACTGAAGTTGTCATTCATGCCGAGGTCGAAATTCCTTCTTTGAGAATTATACACGAAGTAGAACTCAGTGATGCAGAATGAATAAGGTATGGCTATGAACAATTGGCTCTTATCTAAGGAAAAAGAATGAATGCAGTATGTCATGGTCAACTTTGTTAAAACAGAATGTCTAGAGCTTTCAACAAAAAGGTCAAACATAGACAGTTCAAATTGGGGCAACTGGTGTTGAAACGAATCTTCCCATATCAAGATGAAGCCAAAGGAAAGTTTTCACCCAATTGGCAAGGGCCCTACATGGTTCACAAGGTACTAACAGGAGGAGCAGTCATACTTGCAGAAATGGACGGAGAAGTTTGGTCAAAGACTATCAATTCAGACGCAGTCAAGAGATACTACATTTAAATTATTTACATTTCTTTCGATGTAACTGAACTACGCTTGAACTGATTTTTATTTAAGAGGGGATACATAGGAAGCCCTGTGGGTTCGGTCACAAATCAATAAAATATTCATTTTCCCCACAACCAGAAACTCTGGTAGAATTTTGAGGAGGACCCTTAAAATTCCGGAACAAGTCCCGCCGAGGTAATCATATGCAAGGCAGTCAGAGATTTTTTTGAGTAACTAGGGTAGAATTTTGAGAAAGATTCTCAAAATTCTAGATCAAACCCAACAAACTTCGTCACATGCAGAACAGTCGAAGAATCACTTACTAAACTGGGGCAGAATTTTGAGGAGGACCCTCAAAGCTCTAATGGGCGCAATGCCTCTAAAGTGTCCCAGTCACTGGTTTATTTAATTTACTCGATATCGTAAACTATTATGTTTTTAAAATAACTATGTTTATAAATTGCATGCATACTTTTTGAAAACTTTATTTCTATGGAAGCCAGATGTTACCCAAGGTAACTTAAATAGGATCTGCAGAGCAAATAAAAGAAAAATAAGTAGGCAAAGGCATGAACCAACCTTCCCCACAAAACTCATGATTTTTCTTTGGATGCAGGCACAAAGAACATGACAGGATCATATGCAAGTATACACGTACCAAAATCACTATCTTTATAATGGAAAGGCTACCAAACCAAAATAAGTCTCGAGATAAGAAAATACTCTGCCACTACTTATTACTTGTTCACTGCATGAGGCTAAACTTTACCTCCTCAATTGCATAAGGCTAAGCACTGCCTTCCATTGTATGAGACAAAGCATTGTCTCATTTTCTTGCATGAGGCTAAGTCATGCCTCCCTAATTGTATAAGGCTAAGTACTGCCTCACCTTACATCGAGACTAAGTATTGTCTCCTATTCTTGAATGAGGATAAGCTGTTCCTCCCTAATTTCATAAGGCTAAACACTGCCTTCCATTACATGAGACTAAGCATTATCTCCTCTTCTTGCATGAGGCTAACCCCTGTCTCCCTAATTGCATAAGACTAAGCACTGCCTTCCATTACATCGAGACTAAGCATTATTTCCTCTTCTTTCATGAGTCCAAGCCCTACCTCCCTAATTACATAAGGCTAAGCACCGCCTTCCATTGTATGAGACTAAGCATTGTCTCCTCTTCTTGCATGAGGTTAAGACCCGCATCCCTAATTGCATAAGGCTAAGCACTTCCTTCCATTGCATGAGACTAAACATTATCTCCTCTTCTTGCATGAGGCTAAGCCATGCCTCCCTAATTGCATAAGGCTAAGCACTGCCTTGCATTGCATGAGATTAAGCATTGTCTCCACTTTTTGCATCAGGCTAAGCCATGCCTCTTTAATTGCATAAGGCTAAGCACTGCCTTCCATTACATCAAGACTAAGCATTGTTTCCTCTTCTTGCATGAGTCTAAGCCCTGCCTTCCTAATTGCATAAGACTAAGCACCGCCTTCCATTGGATAAGACTAAGCATTGTCTCCTCTTCTTGCATGAGGCTAAGCCCTGCCTCCTTAATTACATAAGGCTAAGCACCGCCTTCCATTGCATGAGACTAAGCATTGTCTCCACTTCTTGCAAAAGGCTAAGCTCTCCCTAATTGAACAAGGCTAAGCATTGCCTTCTATTGCATGAGACTAAGCACTGTCTCCTCTTCTTGCATGAGTCTAAGCTCTACCTCCCTAATTGCATAAGGCTAAGACCTGCCTTTCCTTGCATGAGTAAGCATCGTTTCCCATTTTCTCATGTCTAAGCATTGCCTTCCCAATTGCATATGGCTGAGCTCTTCCTTTCCTTGCACGAGACCAAGTATTGTCTCTCCTTGTATAACCACAAATGCGGCATTATTCAAAACCTTGCATTATTCTCTTCTCTCGGGGCTAAGCTCTGCCTCCCGACCTTACACAAGACTAAGCTCTGTCTTGTGTTATCTCAAGCATCATGTCTTTGTATTTCATGGGCTGAAACATCGCCATATTATCCAAAGGCGTCATAATCCGAACGCATCATCCTCATAGCTTGAAGAAACCATGTCATGGCATGAGGATCTCTCAATACTGCACATCATCATTAAAAGGTATCAGGGTTCAGAGGCACCATTTTCATGGCCTACGAACATCGTTTCATGGCCTGCGAATCCCTTATCACATGATTCATGGCCTAGGACATCATGGTCTAAGGACGTCATCCTCACCATCTGAAGACAATCTTCATTTTCCAAAGGGAATTTGCATCATGTTTAAATTCTCTCAATAACCCATATATGTTTTGCATGCACTCTATTTTATGTTTTGCAGGTAATCCAGAAGGTAACCGTTCTTCATACGGAAGCAATCTTCGCTTTGGTTTCCATTCACAACACTCACATTGTGGAAATGTTTTAAAAGTAACTGACTCACATCAATTACTCACTTTTCTATATGTCTATTCAGATACTTACTCTATAACACATCCGTTACATTTCAGATTCACACTCGTAATTTTGCCTAAATTCATCTGATGTTATCCTATTCAAAAGAACTCTTTCCGAAACATACGACCATTTATATATCAACGCAATTGGTTTCGTTCACCATTGGGTCCAGAACTACACATGGCATGATTCCTGTAAAACCAGGGATATGTAGGCAGCTCAAAAACCAGAGTGCGGCCTATATTTTTCAAATCACCCCATTCGGTCAAAATCGGTCATCATTTCTTTATCTGACAACTCTTTCATCCTTCCCAGGTAAAGAGGTGCAGCTGTTGATACCCAATTTTTCCCTCATATTTTCCATATATATATATATATATATATATATACTTGTTCATGCTTGTAAATCAAATGAAGATGCATATTCACTATTTTAATATATAACCAAAAATAGTGAATATGCATCATAATTTGATTTACAAGCATGAACAAGTATTTTTCATAATTTTCTATTATTTTTAAAGGCTTTAAATCAATTTATCTCTCTATTTTTATGATATAAATATCCATTAATTGCCTTACAAATTATTTTTATGATGCTTTTATTATCTAGACTTATCATTTACACTCATATTAGGATATAAATGTTTTAGTACAATTACATTTGCTTTTTAAGTCTAAATTGCATATTTTGCAATAATAATCCATGCATGCTTATAATTACTTTATTTATGAAAAAATAAAATTTTATATTTTATAATATTCAATATTTGGTTTTACTGTAAAAATAATATTTTTTTATTTATCTATTATTTTTATAAATTATTTATTGGTTAAATTTGTGTATTTAAGATCTGGCCCTAATTCTAAAAGTAATTTCGAACCTATGCTACCCAAACATAACCAAATTACCCAAGCCTAATTTACCTTGGACCAACTACCCTTACCCATTTAATAACCTAACCCAGTCCGTTTAAATGCCAACCGTTGATAAAAAATGATCAACAGCTCACACACAACCACCCCTCTTCCTTATATCTCTGCACCCTAAGCCCTATCCCTCGTTTCTCTAATCCCACCGCCCCTGTTTCACTCTTTGATGAACTCTAATTCCGCTGTCTCACTTAAATCTCCCCAAATCCCATTCCTAATGGGATTCTTTCCCTATTTACCTAACATCTCGAGATATTTCCCTTATTTGGTGCTATGTTATGAAATAACTTAGGTACTTGCCTAAACATGGTAAGTACCCTGCTTTGATTCTATTTCAATCAGTATTTACCACTTTAATCTGGACGATCTTAAGTCTAAACATGTTATTTTGTACCGATTCTCTCATATCTCGATGATTCGCACTTATCCCTAAAGGTTAGGGTGTCAGATTCTCTTTGATTCGAACCTAAACTGGTTCGAACTATGATTTTTAGAAGTATTCCGTCTATATTCACTCTACTACTTGTGAATCTGCCTATTTTTGCCGATTTATTTTACTTACTCAAATTAGGGTTTAAGATCTTCTTAAATTGAACCAAATCTAGTTCGATTCTAGGCTTATTTTTGAACAATCTCCTGTCTATGTTTATTTTTATGCTAATACATGATTCTTTGCCATTATTCTCTATTAATTTTGGGATTTACCTAAGTTGGGGTTTCAGACCATTTTTTACTTGAACCAAATATATTTCGATTCAGTATTCCTTTTTTTAATAATATCTTGTCTATGTTCATTATATGCCTTATGTGATTCTTTACCTTATTGTCTACTAATTTTCTATATCTTCACCTAAAATTTAGGGTTTCAATTTTACTGATTTAAGTACTTGCCTTATAATGTTAGCTATGTTCTGCACTATTTAAACCTACCACTCCCCTTTGAAAGGCCAGAAGTTCCGAGCTCGAAAATCTTTTCACTACTATACAAAAGTTGTGTGCTTCTACTCTCTCTTGAATAACTTTTCTCTGTGTTTTGATTCCTGGCCGGCTGAAAGCCAAGGCCGGAAATCCTCAAGTTTTTGCTTCTCTCTGGTGATATTCACTACACTGTTGGATTCCTTTATTCCTTGTTTCATCTCAATTGGTGAGTTAGTAGACCCTTTGTCGTTTCATTCTGATTATATATTTAATGTGTTACTTCAATTAGCCTATGCCATCCTAAATATTATTATGTTGTGATTTGAGATATGCTTAAACTTATTTTGAGTTGATTAGTTAGATTCTGCTTAAATTATATATCATTGATAACCATTTTTCGAAGCTAAGTTTGTTATGAACCTTCTTGTAAACATGCTCTCATACCTTTTCTGTGGTTTGGTTAACTACGTATAAATATCTTCCTTAATAATATAACAACTCTCATTTGAGTACATTATAATGTGGCCTGTTTGACTCTGTTCTTACTGTGTTATGACACCTCTAGTAATTGCCTTAATCGGTTTTAACATGCCTTGACCTATTGTTGATTAATGTGACTCCTTCCTATGACGCTTCTGTTTGTACTTAATCTAATCTAGATTTTCTATTATCACTATGAATCTACTTATGAACTTGCCTTGTTATCATGTAATTAATTCCTAAACTTGACCAAGTTTGCCTAAGTTTAAACATGTCTACTACTTGTTTATGTATAAGTTTTTTGTCCCTTCAATGAAATTCTTTGACTATCTCCTATCCCTCTACTATCTGTCCTTTCTGAATCCTTATTCTTAGCCGGCTAAAAGCCAAGTCTATCTAGGTTCTGTCCTTGACCTCTCTAGTGTGAGCACTGCTCGGGGTCCATGTGAGGCCCTTGTAAACTCTGACATACTAGAACTTGGTCTATAGTCCCTCCTCTGGATGATCTCTATGAACTTCCCTAGTGTGAGAACTGCCTTGGGGTCTCAAAGCCTTAGGGTGCTCTGACACACTAGGGATTTGGGTTCTGTATGCTTATTATTGATATATAGGTGAATCACTCCACAACTGGTTATGTCATATGAATATGGGTTTTGAGCTATTGTGAGTTGAAGGCCTGGCCTATCAAGGTGTATTTGGGCCTGCTGTAGTCTCCCTATAGTTTACTCACTTTGTAATTCATTACATTAATTTCTGGTCTATAATAATTATTTGTAATAATAATTTGGTGTATTAGTAAAATTGGGGAAAAGACTTTATCCTATACTTGCACTGAAATGGGTAGAAATCCTGCTTATAGGCTCATTACTTAGCTAAGAAAATGTGTTGTCAAACATGTTTCAGCTTTCATGTATTAAAAATCATGCCTATAGATAATGTGTCTTTGCTTAAAACATGCTACTTTCCAGTTACCCTAGAAAGCATGCCCATATGTATTTTATCCTTGCTCAAACGCATTATTTTTCAGTAGAAATCCTGCCTGTAGGTTCAATATTTATACTAATTATTTTTGCTAGTTAGAAACCATGCCTAAAGGGAATTGTATATTCAATGTGCGTCGAGTTCTGTTTACATGCTGCCTTATTCACAAAGTATAAAAATCATGCCTACAAGATCTAAAATTAGATCAAATTGTAGAAATAATGCCTCTAGGTTTGAATCAATTTAATTATCATTTCTGCCCATTTGTTCATTAGTTTCCAAACACTATGCTATTCTCTCACTCAAAAACCTGCCTATAGGGTCGAATAAGTGATTCTGAATGTTCTTTAGTAATTACCACTGTTTATTATCGCGTAAAACACCTAGACATCATGCCTATAGGTTTAATTCCTATGTTTAAAATTAGTAAGCAAATCATATAGGTTTTTGGAAACTATAATGTCTTTTTGCGTATAACTATCCACCCATTAAATCCAGAGTCATATAGAGATCATTTCCTTAGGTTTCTACACTATTAAATTATTTTAAATCAACAACTATCTTTGTTAATCTGATTTGCGTGCATTCGTTGTCTAATTGCAGAGGCAAACTTGAGCCCGTTACTTGCTTATAAGAGAAAGTCCAATGTGTTTTGTATGTTGCCTAGCTTTTGACGTTTTGAGCAGCCTAAGTTAAAGTGTAGAATCACCCTGAAATAGAGGTCCAAATGCCTCCTGGACCATAGGCATGGGATGGGTAGTGCACAAATAGGACACGACTTAGAATTGACTAGTGCGCTCCAGGAAAATAACGTGAAGATAGTAATTGGGTAGCAGGAGATGATAGTCTATGCCCGCTGAATAATATGAGTAACACCTCATCTCGAGGGAGTTACGAAGTATTATTTATGTTGCACAGGGTGATCCTTTAGGCTATGACAATTAGGACCCCCCACCCAATTCTGTTAAAAAGAAATCGTTTATTTCATTTGTCCAAATTGCTTCATTTAGAGATATTCATATATTCGGCGGGGACCCACAGTGACGGACCTTTAAGAGTGCCTAACACCTTCTCATCATGGTAATTTCGAGCCCTACTCGATCTTTGGTGATGTAAACTGGTTAGACAGAGTTATTTCAAATAAGTGCCCTAATGCACCTTAAAATTCGTTAGGTGGGGACTCTCTATTTTAAAACCTTCCTTAAAAGAGTTGTTAATGTAGAAACCCGATTTCTCCAGAAAAACAGGCGCGGCAGCAGTGACAAGGCTAAGGCTGGTCACTTACAATATAACCAGTATGCAGTATAAAATAATGACATGAAAGGAAAATACAAAAACGAATAAGGCAGTTAACTTATGAAAATAACTCAATCCTCGAAGAAAACTAGTAAAAGCCAGAAATACCAATCCTTAGGGTCTCGTATGAAAATACCGAAGCCAACGCAACACAACAATTAACCGAATAACATAAATTGTTGCGGCGCGCAACCCGATTCCACCGTACAACACTATCTCCCTTATTCCACTATGTAAATATATGTTGCGGCACGCAACCTAGTCTCACCATTTAATTAGAGTCAATATCGTAATTTACCCTTATTTCACTATATGAATCCACTATTTTTCCACATGTTGTGGCACACAACCCGATCACACCGTATCAATATAAATCCTTCCTTATTTCACCATATCAATCCATCCTTATTCCACCTGTTGAAACGCGTAACCTGATCCCACCATATTAATATAGATAAATCAGTAACTGTAATCAATTTAATAACTCAAATCACAAGAATCTCTACGATTAATGAATATGAAACTACACATCAAGAAGGAATATCACACCAAATCATGAAAGGAAACACATAATACTGAGCAACAAGACAGTCAGGTATAAGACAAATAAAAGGGGTACAAGTAAGACAATTAAGACAATTATCAACTAAAGCATAGAAGAATGAAAGAAATTAACATTTATAATGCGAGAATAAGAAATGACAAATAACAAGTTAAGACATGGAAAGCAATTAAGGCATGTAACAGTCAAGACATGAAATGATATAATTAATGAAATATGGTAGACATGGAAACAAGTAATCGACGGCATAAAGATGCTCATCACCTCGCATATATGCAGCAACTCATGAAATTCACATAGCACATAGAATCAAGGGTTCCTAATTCCCTCAAGTCAAGGTTAGAACCAACACTTACCTTGCTCCGCAATCCACTCAAAATTCAATCATGGCCTTACCTTTCGAACAAGCCTCCAAACCAACTAAACCAAGCAAATTACTAACCAAATGATTCAAATTAAGCTTTAAAAACTATTCACAATTGAAAGAGGTTAAATTTACATCATTATTGAAAAAGCCAATAAAAGTTAATCCGGGGCCCGCTAAGTCAAAACTCGAGGTTTGGATAAAAACCAGATCACCCATTCACCCCGATCCTGTTTAAGCAATTCAATTCGAAATCCGACCTCAATTTGAGGTTAAATCCTAGTTTTACCAAAATCCCTAATTCTACCCAAATCCATAATTTCTACTATGGAAATCCAAGATTTAAGAATGCTTTTTTATGGAAGGTAATGGATAATTGAAAAAAAGTAGGTTAGAGTCACTTACCAATGAATTTAGGAAGAAGAGCTCTTGGGAAATTGCCTCTAAGGTGTTTGGGGTTGAGAATTTGAAAGAATGAGCTAAAATCCCGTCTTTATCAGCTTTTGAGCAGGCACAAATGTCACAATTGCGACTGCAAATGCGAAGGTTTCACAACTCTGTGGCCATCGCAAATGCGAACAATTTGTTCGCAATTGTGAACATGATACTATCGCAAAAGCGAAAAAAAATCTCGCAAATGTGAGAACCCCAGTTCCAGTCCATGCTTTGAAATGCGAAGTGTACTTCACAAAAGTGAGGCTCGCATTTGCGAGCCAGACCTCACATTTGCGGAGTCTGCAGTCCAGTACCAGATGAAACTTGCACGAGCTATGATTCTAAGTCCAAAACCACTCCGAAGACTATCAAAAACTCACCCGAGCTCTCAGGGCTCCAAACCTAACATGCACACAAGTCCAAAAAATCATACGAACTCGCTTGTGTAATCAAAATACCAAAAAAACACCTAAAACTATGAATTAGACACCAAAATGAATCAGACACCGGACATCCGAATTACGTCAAATCAACTCCGTTTTGCATCCAATTTTGCAGACAAGTCATAAATACAGTAAAGAACCTATACCAAGCTCCGAAACCAAAATCCAGACCCGGTAGCAACAAAGTCAAACTATGATCAAACTTATTAATTCTTTAAACCTTTGAGCTTCTAGGTTTCAAATTGCAATAATTCGAGCTAGGGACTTCTGAATTCGATTCCGAGCATGCGCCTAAGTCCTAAATCACGATACGGACCCACCGGGACCGTCAAAATACTGATTCGGGTCTGTTTGTTCAAAATTTTAGTCAACTCAAATGAGTTTTAAGGCACAATTTCACATTTTTGTCAATTGTTCATATAAAAACCTTCTATAAAATGACACAAACTATGCGCACAAATCGAGGAAGGTTAAATAGAGATATTCAAGGTTTTGAAATAAAGAATTAAGGGTTAAAACTATAATGACTTATCGAATAATCACATTCTCTACCTCTAAAGCAAACATTCGTTCTCGAACAAACATAGAAAAGTACCTGAACTGGTAAAATGGTGTGGACATCTACTCCGCATGTTCGACTCAAACTCCCAAGTGGCTACCTCGACTAGCTGACCTCTCCACTGCACTCAAACTGAATGATAACTCTTAGACCTTAATTGCCGAACCTGCCTACCTAAAATAGCCACCGACTTCTCCTCATAAGTCAAATCCTTGTCCAATTGTATTGAGCTGAAATCTAACACATTGGACGAATCACCGTGATACTTCTGGAGTATGGACACATGGAACACCAGATGGAATGCTAATAAACTAGGTGGAAATGCGATCTTGTATCCCACTTCACCCACTCTCTGAAAAATCTCGAAGGTTCTGATATACCAAGGGCTCAACTTGCTCTTCTTTCCAAACCTCATCACACCCTCTCTCTGACCATGAATGCAACATCACAAACTCTATGGTCGACATAACTCTTCTGCCTAGACTGAATGGTGCAAAGTCGATACTAAATAATATTTACCTTATCTAAGGCATCATGTACCAAGTCTATACCCAACAACCAAGGCTCCCCCAACTCAAACCATCCAACTGGCAAACGGCACCGCCTCCCATATAATGCCTCATAGGGAGTCATCTGAATGTTGGACTCATAGCTGTTGTTGTAAGCAAACTCCACAAGTGGCAAGAACTGGTCCCAAGAACCCCCGAAGTCCATAACATAAGTGCGAAGCATATCCTCCAAAATTTTAATAGTGCACTCGGATAGTCTGTCCGTCTTGGGATAAAATGATATGATCAACTCAACATGTGTTCCCAACTCACAATGTACGGCCTTCTAGAAGTGCAAGGTGAACTGCGTACGTAGATAAAAAATTATAGACACTAGCACACCATGAAGACGGACAATCTCGTAGATGTGGATCTTAACTAATCGCTATGAAAAATAGGTAACCGCCACTAGAATGAAATGTGCCGACTTGGTCAGCCTATCCACAATGACCCATACCACATCAAACTTCCTCTGAGTCTGTGATAGTCTAACAACAAAATCCATAGTGATACACTCCCACTTCCACTCAAGAATCTCTAACTTTTGAAGCAGACCACCTGGTCTCTGATACTCGTACTTAACTTGCTGGCAATTTCGAAAGGAAGCTACATATGCAACTATATCCTTCTTCATCCTCCTCCACTAATAATTCTGCTGCAAGTCCTGATACATCTTGGCAGCACCTAGATGACTAGAATACCAAGAATTATGGGCCTTCTCAAGGATCAACTCACAGAGCCCATCCACATTGGGCACACAAATATGGCCCTACATCCTCAAAATACCATCGTTTCCAACCGTAACCTACTTGGCACTATCGTGCCGCACCGTGTCCTTAAGGACAAGCAAATGAGGATCATCATATTAACGCTCTCTACTGCGCTCATACAAGGAAGGTCGAGCAATTGTGCAAGCTAAAATACGACTGAGCTCTGAAATATCTAACCTCACGAACTGATTGGCCAACACCTGAACATCTATAGCAAGTGGCCTCTCACCAACTGGAATATGTGCAAGGCTGCCCATACTTACAACCTTTATACTCAACGCATCGACCACCACATTGGCCTTCCCGGGATAATACAAAATGGTGATATCATTGTCTTTCACTAGTTCCAACCATTTCCTCTACCTCAAATTGATATCCTTTTGTTTGAACAAATACTACAGACTCCAATGATCTATGAATACCTCACACAACACGCCGTAAAGATAGTTCCTCCAAATTTTCAACACGTTAATAATGACTGCCTATTCAAAGTCATGAACAAGGTAATTCTTCTCTTGAAAATTCAACTACTGCGACGCGTATGGAATCACATTGCCATCCTGCATCAATACTTCACCGAGCCCAATATGAGAAATATCACAATACACCGTGTAAGATCATAAATCGATGGGCAACACCAACACTGGCGCTGTTATCAAAGCAGTCTTGAGCTTCTAAAAGCTCAACTAATACTCATCCAACCATCTGAACAGGGTACCCCTTTTGGTCAATATGGTCAACAAGGCACCGTTCTGGGTCAATCTCATAAATGGGGCTGCTATGGGTGAAAACCCCTCCACGAACCAACAGTAATAACCCGCCAAACCCAGGAAGCTCCGGATCTCTGTAGCTAAAGTAGGTCTAGGCTAGTTCTGAACTACCTCAATCTTCTTAGGATCCACCTTTATGCCCTCTTCGGGTAAAACATGTCCCAAAAAGGTGATTGAGTCTAACCAAAACTCATACTTTGAAAACTTGGCATATAACGTGCTATCTCTTAGAGTCTGAAGTACAATCTGAAGATGATGGTCATGCACCACTCAAATATAGGAGTAGATCAAGATATCATGAATGAATACAATCACAAAAGAATCCAATTACGGTTTGAACACTCGGTTCATCAAATCTATAAATGTTGTAGGGGCATTTGTCAACCCAAATGAAACCACTACGAACTCATAATGCCCATATCGAGTCTGAAAGGTCGTCTTAGGGACATCAGATGCCCTAATCTACAATTGATGGTTGCCAGACCTCAAATCAATCTTTGAAAACAATTTGGCACCTTAAAGCTAATCAAATAAGTCATCAATCCTCATCAATGAATACTTGTTCTTGATAGTGACTTTGTTCAACTGTCGGTAGTTTATCCATATTCTCATCGTCCCATCTTTCTTCTATATGAACAATACCGGTGCACCCCAGAGCGAGACACTAGGTCTAATGAAGCCCTTATCAAGAAAATCTTGCAACTTCTCATTCAACTTCTTCAACTCTGGCGGGGCCACATGGTACGGTGAAATAGAAATGGGCTGAGTGCCTGGAGTCAAATCGATACAAAAATCAATTTCCCTGTCAGGCGTCATCCCCGGCAGGTCTGCAGGAAACACCTTATGAAACTCACGAACAACTGTCACTTAATCCATGGAAGGGACCTCTGTACTACAATCATAAACACGGGCCAAATAAGCTAGACATCGCTACTCAACCATACGTCGAGTGTTCACATAAGAAATAACTATACCGGTAGAGTTGCGAGGAGTCCTTCTCCACTCTAATCAAGGCAACCCCGGCATGTCTAAGGTCACCGTCTTTGTTTGATAGTCCAACATAGAATAATAAATTGGCAGCCAATCCATATCCAAGATAACAATGAAATCTACCATATCAAGAAGTAGAAGATCGACACTAGTCTAAAGACTCCTAATGGTAACCACACATGAGCGATAGACATGATCTACAATAATAGAATCTTTCGCAGGCGTGGGCACACACACAAAAGAACACAAAGATTCACGGGGCACAACCAGATATGCAGCAAAATAAGATGGCAGATAGGAGTAAGTAGATACCATATCAAATTGAACTGAAGCGTCTCTATGGAAAACGGGAACAATACCTGTGATAACGACGTCAGATGACTCGTCCTCAGGTCTAGCTAGGAAAGTATAACATTAGGGATGGGGCCCACCACTCTAAACGTCATCTCTAAGATGACCTCTAGTTGGCTGGCCTCCACCTCTAAAAGCCTAACCTTTATCTCTAACGGCCTGACCCTACCTCTGGCTGCCTAACCCCTACCCCTAGCTGCCTGAGGAGGTGATGTAGCAACCAATGTTGGAACCATGGCATGAGAACTCTTCTATGGCATGCCGCCTAATAGTCTCGGACATGACCTCCTGATGTGTCCCATACCATTACACTCAAAACACCCATCATGTTGTTGTGCCTGCTGAAACTGAAGCTGACCCAAACGGGCCAGATAAACACGATGATTGAAGTGGAGGCGCACTGAAAGGAGCTGATGGTGCACTATATGTTGGCTGCCCAGAATAAGGCACATAAGGACCACGACTCCCTGAAGCACTATGAGATTCTTGAAGCTCTGAACGAAATGTCCTAGGAGGATGGCCTCTACCAAAAGCACCCTTGCCTCTAAATAAGGCACCATTGAAACTATTGGAATGGCGTGGCCGCTTATCTGATACTGGCTCCCTCTCCCGAGCACGAACCAACTAGATACGTCTGATAATATCAACTGCCCTATAAAATGAAATATCACTCCCTTTATCTTTGGCCATATGAAGCCTTATAGTGTAAGTGAGCCCATCAATTAATCTCCTCACTCGCTCATTCTTAGTAGGAAGCAAGATAGTGGCATGGCGAGCTAAGTCCACAAATCGATTCTCATATTGGGTGACAGTCATACCACCCTATTGAAGTCACTCAAATTGCCTGCATTATTCCTCTCTCAAGCTGACAGGGATGGACTTCTCTAGAAATAGATGTCAGAACCTATCCCAGGTAAGTGTAGGCGACCCAGCTGTTCTAGTCAATATATGATCCCTCTACCATCTCCGAGCGAAACCAGTCATCTAAAATACAGAAAAATCGACCCCATTAGTCTCAACTGTACCCATGTTCTGCAGCACCTCGTACCAACGATCTAGAAAATACTGAGGGTCCTTAGATGGTATGCCGCTAAAATGAACAGGAAAGAGCTTGGTAAACTTATCCAACCTCAACATATCCTCAGAAGACAAAGCGAACCTATCACCGGCCTGTGCCGCAACAACCAACCAAACTACCCCAACTGGTGGGGCTGCTGGAGTCTGAAACTGGGGAGCCACCTACTCCGGAGTGTGAATAGCGAGAGTCTGTGCTTTTCCCCCAGCCCGAGAGATGGATGGTTCCACCGGAAAGGTACCGGTCTGGGCCACACTCTCCATAAAGCCCACCAAACAGACTAGAGCATCCTGAAGAAATGGACTGGTTATGAACCCCTCCAGGACCTGAGCTTGTCCAACAAGTACAGTTTGGGCTAGAACCTCCTAAGTAGAATCTACCTGAGGCTCCACTAATAGTGTTGCTGCTTGAGCTCTAAGCTAAGCTCTGCCTCTGCCTTGGCCTCTGGCGTGACCTCAGCCTCAACCTCTACCCCTAGTCGTAGCTTCCACATAGGGCTCTGACTTCTGTCCGGCGTGTGTTCTCGCCATCTGCTAGAGAAAAAAATAGAAGGGTTCAATCATCAACGATAGAATAAAATCGCAAGACAGAGTTAGAAGAAGTGACATTTTTCCTAAACATCATAGCCTCTGGAAGATAAGTATAGACGTCTCTATACCAATCCTCTAGACTCTACTAAGCTTGCTCGTGACTCGTGAGACCCAAGCAACCTAGTGCGTTCATACCAACTTGTCACGATCCGGAAATCTCGCCCTCGGGATCGTGACTGACCCTATCATTTTACTTGCTAGGTAAGCCAATGTTAGAATAATTTATCCATTTTTTTAAAAATTCAAATTAAATAATAACAAAAAACCAAAATAATTGAATTAAATCCTGAAGTAAAGTGCGGAAAACCATAACAACCGAAATATCTAATACAACCCCAAATATGGTGTCACAAGTGCACGAGCTACTAGAATACTACAGATAAAGGTTTGAATAAAACTAAAGCTAACTAAAAGAAAAATACATAGCTAAGATAAAGTAGGAGGTTACTTTAGGGATGCAAACACAGAGCATTTGTACCTCAAGTCTCCACACTGATAGTCAACCGAGCAATCTACTGAGTGCCGCTGGACCGACTCCAAAATTTGCACAAGAAGTGCAAAGTGTAGTGTAAGTACAGCTAACCCCATGTACTCTGTAAGTGCCGAGCCTAACCTAGATGAAGTACTGACGAGACTAAGGCGGATCACTTACAATATAACCTGTACGCAGTACAAAATAATAATAGGAAAGGAAAATACGAAAATGAAATAAGGTAGTTAACTTAAGAAAATAATATCCAAAAATATCATACGAACTCGCTCGCGCGATCAAAATACTAAAATAACACCTAGAACTACGAGTCGAACACCAAAACGAATGAAATTTTCAATGAAACTTAAGAACTTTCAATATTTCAACCGGACGTCCGAATTACACCAAATCAACTCCATTTTGCACCAAATTTTGAAGACAAGTCATAAATTCAGTAATGAACCTATACCGGATTTTGAAACCGAAATTCGGACCCCGATAGCAACAAAGTCAAACTACGATCAGACTTATTAATTCTTTAAATCTTTAAGCTTCTAGTTTTCAAAAAATTGCGATAATTCGAGTTAGGGACTTTGGAATTTGATTTCGGCATGCGCCCAAGTCCCAAATAACGATACGCACCCACAGGAACCATCAAAATACTGATCCAGATTTGTTTGCTCAAAATGTTTACTGAAGTCAACTCAAATGAGGTTTATGGAACAATTTCACATTTCCATCAATTTTTCACATAAAACCGTTTTGGAAAATAACGCTGACTGCGCATGCAAATCGAAAAAGGTTAAACAGGGCTATTCTGGATTTCGAAACACATAATTTAGGGTTAAAACTATAAATGACCTCTCAAGATTATCACACCACTGCTTAATGTTACTATTAATTAAGCTTACGAAGCTCTTTAGCAAGATCAAGTATACACTTCAAATCAAATAACCTTATAAGTTTGATGAATATAATTGAAAAAACCTATTAAAAAAATATAATGATTATTATTGAAATTGACATCATATATATCAACGAACTTAGCCCCCAAAATACCATAATTTTCTAGTTCTTGTCACGACCCCAATCCCGGTCGTGATGGCGCCCAACACAACTGCTAGGCAAGCCCGACCTTTTGCACTCTCAACCCGAGCATGAAGCTCAAAACCCATTATTTGAATATCATTTAACAATCATAATGAATAACCTCCCAAAGACCTGGGGGTCATGAGTCTAGAGTCTCTAACAATACAGAGTAATAAAACTCCAATACTACAAATGATCGAAACTACGGAAAATAATAAAGGAATAGGGGAGGAGTCGGGTCCTGCGGACGTCAGGCAGCTACCTCGACAACTCCAAATACACTCTGAACAGCAACTAGCTCAGCTAAGCTCCCAAAATACCTGAATCTGCACACATGGTGCAGGGAGTAAAGTGAGTACTTCCAACTCAGTGGTAATAAGAGTAAATAATGCTGAGAAGAAAGAAATCACGCAAGAGCACTACATCATGCTATAAAGTACAGTACAACTCTTTTTTTTTGAAACAGAAATTCCATGAAAATCTTTTATAAAATATTTGACTCAGTCTAAAACCTCTTTTGAAAACATCTCTTTCTTTCCTTATTAACAATTAAGCACATGAATACGATATCAAGTAGTGCAAGTCCGCACATAAATCAGCCCCTCGGGCACAGCACTCCTTTAGTAATTTACACCAGGGTATCTGGTCAACAAGGCAAGTAATACATGTATTCCAATAATATATGAGTGCTAAATGTCATGCCACGTAGTACAAACAGACACCAATGCGTGAATGCAATGCAATGCACATGACGGTACACTCCGGTACCCACTGCGGCATGCAATCCGATCCATTTGGGCGCCCGGCGCTCACTGTGGGGGTTCACACTCCGGAGGGGCTCCTACAGCCCAAGCACAATATCAATATCACTCCCGCTGCGGCGTGCAGCCCGATCCATGCATAGTCATGAATGTACATAAGCCTCTTGGGCAATAGTCACATAGCAGTTCTCAGCTAAAAATGTCTGTGAAATATCAATTAAGTTTTCCAAATCTTAGAAAGATGGCTGAGTTTGCAAAATAGTATTTTTAAACCTCAGACCGAGATAGAAATATGCACGGTAATACAAAAATAGTGATTTAATCCCCGAAGGATTTAAATATTCGACACGAAGCCCAAAACATGGCAATCAGCCCAAATCATGATAGCATCAAATAGTTTTCATTCAATCACACAGTGAAATCAACAATCGAGATGGACCAAGTCAGAGTCCCCAACGGTGCTCTACCCTACGCTTATATCTGGTGTGCAAGTCACCACAATACAACACTATGATGTGCAAGTCCGGGGTTTCAAACCCTCAGGTCATCATTTATAAGTATTACCCACCTCGAACAGGTGAAATACCTCCCTCGCGACGCCTTTGCCCCTCAAATTGGCCTCCACGCGCGTCAAATCTAACCAAAATCAGGACAAACATATCATAATGTGCTAATGGGACAACACCCAATCAAAAATAATCGAAATATAACAAAAATTTCGAAACTAGCAAAACCTGATCCCCTGGACCACATCCCGAAAGATTTTGAAATTCATATTTCCGGAATCCTCCTCTCGCCACGAGTCCTTACATACCAAGAACTCCCAAATCGGACCACAATTGGCCACTCAAATCCTAAATTTAGAATTTTTGCTCCAAGCCCTAATTTATTACAATTTGACTATAATTTCAGTGCTAAATCCGTGTTTTTACATCATCACAACATTATTTGAGGCTATAAATTCATACCTGATGGAATCCCCTTCGAATTCTCTCCAAATCACCAAAAATCGCCTCTTCCCGAAGTTAAAAAAAATGTTTCCTCCCCTTCCAATTCGTGAACACTGACTCATTAAATCCCTCCAGCAATTTTCGCTTCTGCGGTCCCGCTACCGCTTATGCGGGACCGATTCTGCGGCCATTTGACCGCCTATGCGGTTTTCATTAAATCCTAGGCCTTCCGCTTTGGCGCCCAGATGTCCGCTTCTGCAGACCTCACCATTCCGCTTCTGCGGTTCGATTTGCGCTCCTGCGGAACCGCTAATGCGGACCAAGTTTCACTTCTGCGTAACTTTCACTTAAGGGAAATGAGCGCTTCTTCAGTCCAAAACTCGCACCCGGAATACTACTCCTGCGGTCAAGACTTCCGCTTATACGGACACTGCTGAACCCTTACCTTTTCGCACCTGCGGTGCTTCTTCCGCTTCCGCAAAGCCGCTTACGCGTCCAAACTTCCGCTTTCGCGGAATTGACCAGGTCCATCGAGGACCGCTTCTGCGACACCACAGCCACATCTGCGGAACCGCTTATGCGGTCCCTTTTTCCGCAGATGCAGAAACAATAGAACCAGCAAATCCAAACCTGAAGCCAAACTCAAAATTCTCCGTTAGCCATCCGAAATTACCCCGAGGCCCTCGCGACCTCAACCAAAAGCACAGGTATGTTCTATTACCTCATTCAAACTTGCTCAAATCATCAAAATTCCATCATTAACATCAAAATCCTCAATTTTCACCAAATCAAAGCCTAAGATTCTTAAAAACTTTCGAATTGCACATTCGATCAAAAATCCAACCAAACGACGTCCGAATGACCTGAAATGTTGCAAACAAGTCCAAAATCACCTAACAAATCTACTGCAACTCTCAGAATTCCATTCCGACTCCCGGATCAAAATATCACCTATCAACCGAAAATCGCCAAAATACTAACTTCGCCAAAATAGGCGAACTTCTTCACCGGACCTCCAATATTACTTCCGTTTGCGCTCCTAAGCCTTAAATCATCACCCAGAGCTAACCGAATCATCGGAATTAAATTCCAAGCCCTCTATCTCATAAGTCAACATCCGGTTGACTTTTCCAATTTAAGCCTTCTTAAAAGAGACAAAGTGTCTCATTTCTTAATAAAATTACTCCAATTAAATTCTAACGCACCCAATACCGATAATGAAACATAAAGCAACACAATAAGGGGGAAACAGGGCGGTAACTCACGTGACGACGGGTCGGGTCGTTACATCCTCCCCAACTTAAACAAACGCTCGTCCTCGAGCTAACCCGGAGTTGTTCTAGAAGTTCACCAACAGTTGAACGAACTTACCAAGCATATACCCGGGGTGATCCCACGTCACCCTATCTCATATAGGTCTCACAACACAACTTAGCTGAAATTTCACAATCCATCTAGTCCATAAACCATAGAACTACATTTCACCTTCTGAAATCTTACACAAGATCAGAACCCTTTTTTTTTTGTTTTTTTTTTACTCAGAATAAACTTGAACCAGCTGTAATAATCCATACCTGCAACCTCGGCTGCAATCATATGATATACCACATAACTCAAACACATGCAGTGATAACTTCCATTCACAACAGCTGCCCACGACAACAAAATATCGATAGGAAATCTCTTGTTAGATAAAGTCTTATTCCCACCCTTTCATATACTGCTAACGATAAATAAATCACGCGATAAACCGTATCCATTCCTCAGGTCACCCATATATAAAGCTATTTTCTTCTTGAATAATACCACAACAGATTTCTGAGCCGAACTTCGATATAACTCTCTAATCAACTGACATCACATCTGTTCACGTTCATTAATGACTCCAACGATTATCTCGAATTCAACGCACCACTCTGGTGATATGGCACCTTATCACAGGACTAAGCCACAACTTGCATAATCCACACACCAGTGGCGGGCGGTCTGAACATACTCAAATCATGATAAATGACTCAAATGAAAGAGTTGTACCCCAAGCTCAATAGTACAATCACAACACGAAGCTGAGACCCTGTCTCACATCATAGAAATAGAGTACCTGAATCCTCCTCGAGAGGTCATAACTTCTCGTGGCCTTGCCACAATGCGCGACCTATCCAAACGCTGTTACACATGAAGCACCTCTAGTCACCATGCTCAAAATAGACAGCCACGCACATATTGATGTCTGAAACCAAAGCAATTCATAGATCTCCCCAGAGCACTAACAAGCTCGATAACGAAAGATTCAACTTATCCCTCAAAATACATATCGGGGCCAACTAAGCCATCTAAATCTGAATACGTAGCCACATCGTCCTGCCAACGAACTCAATACCAAGAAGCCTGAAGCTGCTCCTTCCCCTTTTTATAACTCCTGTCGGAGCCGTACGATACGGTGCCCGTCACCAAATAAATACCAAAATCCACGATTGCACTCGGCGACATGCCTAGCCACAAGAAACTCATCTTAAAAGTCCCTCAATACCGAAACTGAATCAATGGTAGAAAACTTCTGCGCTAACATCCGCCACGAAGGCCCAATTAAGAAAAACAGTCCTTTCTAACCGTATGCTGATCTTTGGAATACCAACCACTCTACTAGGACATATTCCGATGCACCTCGCCACTTAACCCGTGGCATTTTCGGCATAGCCCCTAATGCAATAGTTCAAAATCACCCAACACTAAAACAACCAGTCTGAATTTCAACATCACATCCAAAATATAACACACCAGCGAATAAAGATCCACCACAACCACATAGCCTGTACATCAGAACTCCATATAGTACACAAATCATCATACCAGATCGTAGTTTCCACCGTGCAATATACGCACACATCTGATACTCCTTCATTTCATGACAGATACTAGATATTTACCTGTGCTTCCGAGCAAACCCAAATACCACCAGTGGACCCAACAAGAACATGCTGCAATACTATTGAAATATAATTAGTTTAATCCCATTACCTTTTCCTGAGGCATATACTCTCATCAAATCACTTACACTTAGCAATATCATTTTCCCAAATCATCCGAAGATCATTTATCTAATCACTTAGGAGGAATCACTACACATCCCATTCTCTGCATGGCATACACAGGTCTTGTTCAAATTCTTACAATACTGAAACGACGGATGAGACCTGTACGCATTCATAACTACTACCGAAACAACAATTCATTAGTTCTATACTCTTGGCAAGAATTATCACCTCATTTGAGCCAAACAATAATCTTAGCTCTTTAATTTACTGCACATACTTAGATTGCACTGATCTCAAATTCAATGATCTCGCCTCGCCCAGCACGAACTGCTTGGGCAATAAGTCACTCAAGACATAATTAAAAGTCACATATAATGCCAGAATGTGCCAATGGGCTACCAATTCGAACACAATACAAAAGAGAACGAGCTCTGGAAGGAATTACCAAATCCTACGCACTAATATAGACTTTCCCTGGAAAATAGCAAGCAAGGCATACAAAGAAAGCATATAGAAAACTATACTCGATTTCACACTGTTGCGGCGTGCAACCCGATCCAGATAACATACCCAAGGCGGCGTGCCACCCGATCCACACATAGATCTCACATAAGGAGATACACATCGAGCCAAACCTGCTCATTATAACCAAAGACCGAATATCAGTCATAAGCATGCTAAGTGCATAATATCATCCCTGAGGGATATTTAGCGTTATAAACTACAAAACTCAAGCACAACTGAGGTGCGTTATACAAATCTGAATTTCAAGAGCCAAATTGCTCAAGTAACATCATTCCTACGCGAATTCTCAGCACATAAGAAATTTCTCAAGCCGTTTCACAAATCACACGGCGTAATGAATCACTACCTGAAACGTATGACCACAAAACATCAATCTAACTACTCCTCCATGAGCATCGCATCACAAAATGCACATATCTGGCCTGATATATAGCCATTATTCACATTAAACCCATTCATCGACTTCCAGCTGATTATGATCACACTGAACTAGCCTGATAACCTTTCATAGGTCGATAGTAACTCCCCTTTTTCTCATAACACATAATAACAATCATCGTAATCGGGATAATCCTCCCCAGTTCGCAACCCAATCGGCCAAGTGCCCTTCCGGCATGAATCTTCAATTTAACGACACTATCACAACCTTCATACTTGGTTTACCTCATTAATCAATCAAGTGATCACATGCCACACCTATATAATATTACCGTGGGATACCCTCCCACAACCTACCACAACAATATCTGGAGTGTACCTCCAAACCACCGGTCATACTAACGTTGTAAAGCGATCAAGAATCACTAACCATGATGCAACACCGCTCTCAGGTGACGCTGAAGACAATACCAATTTATCTTAACCATCGAAACTTCCTTCCTGCTCATCCGAGCTCATGACATCCTTGTCCAAATTTTTCCTTCACTCTTGCCATTCTCGGCCTAATTTCCACAACCATAACTGATTCGCTAGCATGCCTCAAATTAGAATCGACACAGCACATAACCATACAATCAACTAACCAATACCAAGCTCCCCAACTTGGCTCAAAAGCCATAGATCAAAACGCACTCAATAAATCATAACACATAGAAAATACCTTTCAACCCTCCATTATTTAGTCTATTCAACCAAGTAAGAACATTTTCTCAATATTTTTGTATACCTTCCACTGCCATACACATAACATCGCCATTAAGTCTTCCTGAGTCTGAACTCACACCGCCATACGTATTGTACTATACTTCCCAACTAAGAATACGAAAAATATTATTCACGCACCCATAACTTGGGGCTGCACAACAGATCACAATAGGAATCGAACACTTAACAGTTCATCTATTTTCCTGCAGACTCCCTCGTCACTACCAAGATCACGTAGATATATCTCACAGTACTAAACTACTCATCACGTGGCTATCTAGCCGACAATACTGCACATATAAGTTCATAATACCAGCTCGCAAAATCAGCACCTCGGTGCTCAAGCCATAGGCGAAGATTCGGCCTCAAGTCCTCCAGACTGGCCCAACGTGAAACTTACGGAGATTACATCTCGCCCCTCGATCGGGAATTCACAAGCCATCACGGAACATATACTACTGAGTGCTCGCGTGCGCATACAGATGTGTGGAAGGAATTTCAAGAGTTATATCTCAAGCTGAATCAAGTACGCACAATAAGAATTCCAAGAAAGTGAAGTTTTCCTAAAGGTTCTGCAGCCTCTCGAGGATAAATACAGACGTCTCCGTACCGATCCGCGGGACTCTACTAACCGGCTCATAACTCATGAGGCCTACTAACCTAGGCTCTGATACCAACTTGTCACGACCCCAATCCCGGTCGTGATAGCGCCCAACACAACTGCTAGGCAAGCCCCACCATTTGCACTCTCAACCCGAGCATGAAGCTCAAAACCCATTATTTGAATATCATTTAACAATTATAATGAATAACCTCCCAAAGACCTGGGGGTCATGAGTCTAGAGCCTCTAACAATACAGAGTAATAAAACTTCAATACTACAAATGATCGAAACTGCGAAAAATAATAAAGGAATAGGGGAGGAGTCGGGTCCTGCGGACGTGAGGCAGCTACCTCGACAACTCCAAATACACTCTGAACAGCAACTAGCTCAGCTAAGCTTCAAAAATACCTGAATCTGCACATATGGTGCAGAAATTAAAGTGAGTACTTCCAACTTAGTGGTAATAAGAGTAAATAATGCTGAGAAGAAAGAAATCACGCAAGAGCACTACATCATGCTATAAAGTACAGTACAACTCTTTGTTTTGAAACAGAAATTCCATGAAAATCCT
Source organism: Nicotiana glauca (assembly GCA_026770625.1). Lineage (NCBI taxonomy): Eukaryota > Viridiplantae > Streptophyta > Magnoliopsida > Solanales > Solanaceae > Nicotiana > Nicotiana glauca. The sequence continues at coordinate 28,152 of MU755306.1, forward strand.
TTATAAAATATTTGACTCAATCTAAAACCTCTTTTGAAAACATCTCTTTCTTTCCTTATTAACAATTAAGCACATGAATACGATATCAAGTAGTGCAAGTCCGCACACAA
>MU755306.1:29342-61782 GCA_026770625.1 Nicotiana glauca
CAAATCTTAGAAAGATGGCTGAGTTTGCAAAATAATATTTTTAAACCTCAGAACGAGATAGAAATATGCACGGTAATACAAAAATAGTGATTTAATCCCCGAAGGATTTAAATATTCGACACGAAGCCCAAAACATGGCAATCAGCCCAAATCATGATAGCATCTAATCGTTTTCATTCTATCAACACAGTGAAATCAACAATCGGGACGGACCAAGTCCCAGTCCCCAACTGTGCTCTACCCCACACTCATATCTGGCGTGCAAGTCACCACAATACATCACTATGATGTGCAAGTCCTGGGTTTCAAACCCTCATGATATCATTTACAAGTATTACCCATCTCGAACCGGTTAAATTCCTCTCTCGCGATGCCTTTGCCCCTCAAATTGGCCTCCACGCGCGTCAAATCTAACCAAAATCAGGACAAACATATCATAATATGCTAATGGGACAACACCCAATCGAAAACAATCGAAATATAACAAAAATCTCGAAACTAGCAAAACCCGAGCCCTGGGCCCACATCCCGAAAGATTTCGAAATTCACATTTACGGAATCCTCATCACGCCATGAGTCCGTACATACCAAGAACTACTAAATCGGACCACAATTGGCCCCTCAAACCCCAAATTTAGAATTTTTGCTCCAAGCCCTAATTTCTTACAATTTGGCTATAGTTTTAGTGTTCAATCCGTGTTTTGACACCATAACAATATTATTTGAGGCTATAAATTCATACTTGATGGAATCCCCTTCGAATTCTCTCCAAATCGCCCAAAATCGCCTCTTCCTGAAGTTAAAAAAAATGTTTCCTCCCCTTCCAATTCGTGAACACTAACTCATTAAATCCCTCCAGCAATTTTCGCTTCTGCGGTCCCACTACCTCTTATGCGGGACCGCTTCTGCGGCCATTTGACTGATTATGCGGTTTTCATTAAATCCTAGGCCTTCCGCTTTTGCGCCCAAATGTTCGCTTCTGCGATTCGATTTCCGCTCCTGCGGAACCGATAATGCGGACCAAGTTCCGCTTCTGCGTAACTTTCACTTAAGGGACATGGCGCTTCTGCGGTCCAAAACTCGCACCCGCGATACAGCTCCTGCGGTCAAGACTTCAGCTTATGCGGACACTATTGAACCCTCACCTTTTCGTACCTGTGGAGCTTCTTTCGCTTACGCGAAGCCGCTTACACGTCCAAACTTTCGCTTATGCGGAATTGACCAGGTCCATCGAGGACCGCTTCTGCGACACCACAGCCGCATCTGTTGAACCGCTTATGCGGTCCCTTTTTCCGCAGATGCGGAAACAACAGAACCAGCAAATCCAAACCTAAAGCCAAACTCAAAATTCTCCGTTAGTCATCCGAAATCACCCCGAGGCCCTCGCGACCTCAACCAAAAGCACAAATATGTTCTATTACCTCATTCAAACTTGCTCAAATCATCAACACGCCATCGTTAACATCAAAATCCTCAATTTTCACCAAATCAAAGCCTAAGATTCTTAAAAACTTCCAAATTGCACATTCGATCAAAAACCCAACCAAACGATGTCCGAATGACATGAAATTTTGTAGACAAGTCCAAAATCATCTAACGAAGCTACTGCAACTCTCGGAATTCCATTCCGACTCCCGGATGAAAATATCACCTATCAACCGGAAATCGCCAAAATACTAACTTCGCCAAAATAGGCTAACTTCTTCACCGGACCTCCAATATTACTCCCATTTGCGCTCCTAAGCCTTAAATCATCACCCGGAGCTAACCGAATTATCGAAATTAAATTCCAAGCCCTCTAACTCATAAGTCAACATCCGATTGACTTTTCCAATTTAAGCCTTCTTAAAAGAGACTAAGTGTCTCATTTCTTTATAAAATTACTCCAATTAATTTCTAACGCACCCAATACCGATAATGAAACATAAAGCAACATAATAAGGAGAAAACGGGGCGGTAAGTCACGTAACGACGGGTCGGGTCGTTACAGTTCTACGATAATAAAAGTTTAAAATTCTCTTTCAATATGAAATAACATGAAAACTAAAAAGTTTTTCTTCCTTTGCTTCATTCCAAAATGGAACAGGTTTATTTTTAGATTTTACTGGATAGAAATAAAAAAATGAAAAAAGTTGGCACATAATTATGATCCATCACATATTCCAGGTACAGATAAAGCATGAATGACAAAATTAAATCATTTTATTTGGAAAATTTTCTAAAGGAAGAAGCTGATAACTTTCTGAAAACGAGACAAAAAGAATAATGCTTGAGATTAGGATATATCATTTAATAATTTGACACATGGAAATGTACATTTATTATAGATCATGAGTATCTGAGCTGAAATTGACACCAAAATATTTGAATTTAATATTGAAAAGAAAAATTAAAAATTAAAGTTGAGTTTTAACAAAAATTTCTCTTGAAATAAGAAGCTATTTAAAGTTAAAGACACATGAATAAAAGTGAAAAACCAATATTTAGTTAACTTCACGTTATTTACTCGAAAATCGGTACTGTTAAATATGTTACGTGGTTTATAGACAAGCGAACTAGTTTGATCCAAAAATGATGAAGAAATAAGATTAAAATGAGATTTAGCAATTGAAATTGAAGAATACGACAAGCATGGCTCTGAGCGCAATGTCTCCGAGAACGAAAGTGAAAGCAATGATAAAGAACAATTAAAGTTATTTAACTGAGAGCAAAAGTAAAATACATGTGTTTTTATGTGTTTGCCAAGAATTTTGTGTGTTACAATGGCTGTTAAGCCTGCTATTTATAGTTATACCTAGGAAAACAAGATTCTAGGATCAAGCCCCACTTAAATGGTAATCGAAGATTCATTGATGAATATGTAATGACAGGTAATGGATGCAAATATTTCCTGAAACGGTTGCTCATTTAATATTAGAGAATCTTCTCTCATTGAATGTTATCTGATGGCAAAGCCTTGATCTCCTTCGGTTAAATATGCTCCCTTCAGGATTTAGCCGTGTCGATCTCATTCGTTGTGTCCGGTATTGGTCATTGCTTAACTTGTCTTGAATTAGATTCTACGTGTCATGATATCATCCGACCATCTTTTATAAACTAATTTTACCCTTACAAACAGTCACACCTACTTTCTGGTAGCCCATCTTAGTGTTACCGGGAAGTTGGTGAAGATTTCTTTTTTGGCGAAAAAGCACCTGAACAGTCTCTGACGCTTGAAAGGAAGCACGTCTTCTAGCATTTAATACCGCAAATACGTGTTGCCCCACGATTCAGCCAATATTTTTGCTAGTTCTCGAGATAATTACGACCACGATTTTTGACGTCTATAACTTCCCTTCCACTCATTATTTTTACTTCTTTATTTCCAAAATTTTCATAAGTCTTTCTTCCTCTTTGCATCTTTCTTAGAAAAATTTCCATCTTCTTCAACTCTCTTAGCAAATGTTGTACTGGTCCTTTATCACCATGTCTTATTTCACCACATTCTTATGAAACTCTACTATTCTCTCCAGTCAAGGACCAAAGAAGAACAAGGACAAAAAAGCTGATGTCGATTCTGAACCTCCTACTATAAGCACCATCATAGAAAAATATCTTAATATTGCTAATGACTTCCAAGAGAAGGCCACTTATGTGTTTTTACGGGCTTGGGCTATTAGTAGGTATCCCTCCTCCATTCATCCTTCTAGTATCCCTACAGTAAAAGACGATAGCAATTGCCCCCATCTTGGAATCTTTCCACCGGATATGATAGAGCGGGTTACCTTTACTAATGAGGATTTTACGTATATCTACACGTATCCCTTTATCTTAGGCCTATTCTCCCTTGGTTCGAATAAAGGACTCAACCTCATAATTTTGGAGCTTGCCACCGGTACCGGGTCTGCTTAGTGCAAGTAGGCCCATCTATTTGGCAAACGGTGGCTTGCTTTCACCAACTATGCACGAAGACCTGAAAGACCCTAACCATTGCACACATAATGAATCTTTACTCTCCCAAATTTTTCTGTAGGGGAGTAATAAACTTCAGTAAATAATGCCACCACACTCTTCTCACCAGCGCAGACGATGACAATGATCGCGGTTGTATGGAATGATTCATCATCATCGCTACCAGGGACATCATCCCGGCCACATCTCTATTCATTTCCTTCCTTTGTGCTATGATCATTTACCATTGTTGCCAATCTTTTTATTTCTTTTATTCCAGCTACTTTGTGGGAACCACCATAGGTTCAATCCTAGACCAATAGGTTTAGAAAAGTTTGGAAATCACAACACTAGAATTCTGTCAGTGGAAGGAAATGGCTCTCAAATATGTGTTGAAGGCCAGGAATAATAGTCAATATAGTCCTTATTCTTTTTATTATCTTGATAAGAATGTATGTAACTTCATGAAAAGGTTGCTAAGTCCGCTCTTTGCTTACTTCAGGACTTCCGCAGGGCTATGCCACCTGTCCCGAGATTGCTGTTTTAGCTAACCCGGAAGAGGCCAGAAAGGTGCTGCAAAGCAGTGCTTTACCTCCTCGGTCAGAAGGAAACTAGCAACAAATGATCAAGAAAAGGGTTCTTTACCTCCTCGGTCTCCCGACCACGGGAATTTGGGGCTCAATTATTGATCCCCTTCCCCAGATCCTCGAAGGAGGAGAATTGCTACTCTTTTGGTGTCGAAGGAGTGCCATCTTTTGTCCAAGCCGGTGTAGCTTGCAAACTATCTGCAGCCGTCGCCTCAGAGAAAGATTGAAAAAAATTGTTCTCCCTTTTGGGAGAGTTCTAGTTAAAGAATGCCATGTACAGTGTAGAACGGGTACCGTACTTATTTTTAATAACTTCTTTTACATTTACCTTTTTTTACCCTAAAAATCAGATAACAATTAAACATATAAGTTGTTTAAAGGATATGTGATTTTACTTGGCACAAACTTATAAATATAAGAATTAAAGTTAAGAATTAACAGTCAAATATAGCAAACCAATGTGATGAACAACTATGGACCTCGAGCTAGACTACCCTAAAACCAACTGGGTGTGCTTATCGAAAAGTATAAACTTGAACAACAGAGCTTGCGAGAGAAGATATAATATATTGCCTTGTTATGCATGAATGTCAGATGATTACAAATGGTTAAGACCACCTTTATATAGTAGAGGAATCCTAATTACAGTATAATTCTAATTACAGAAGGAAATCCCATGATTAGCTAAACAATCATCCTTGATTTGATCTATTCTAAGATTCCCGCCATGATCCTCGACCATTCACAGATATCTCGCCTTTCCGTTATTATGCTATATTCGGTCTTGTTCGATGAATATCCCATTCGATCTCGATCATTATTGGTCTCGATCTCGACAGGTACTTCGAATTTCGAACTTGGTACTTTATCATTATATCTTGGTTTGATATGCTATAGGGCCAATCCTCGACCCATCCCCCTGGTCTCAGTAAGTCAGTAAAATTGGGTGGGCCAGATTTAAACGGTATACATACCTGTTGCAATAGAAATCCCAACTTTGACATTCTTTTTTATAGTCCAACTTTCTTGCTTCCAAATGCCTATAGAGATTGATCCTCGATAAGCGAGGACTAGCTTCCGACCAGGATCAGCTGTTGGCCAAAAGGAGCCATCTTGGAACGTGCCTCCCGGTGTTGGAGGCAAAATCTACTAAGATGAGCGAGCTTGAGGCCCGGTGAAGCAAAGAGAACAAGAAAAAATGCTCCAAATACAAGAAGCCACTCAATTACGTGAACAGCTTCAAGAGGCTAAGGCTAAGTGGGATGCGCTCCATGATGCTATACTTGTTGTTGCTGAGTGTGAGTCTGCCTTTGAGGAGCAAATAAATAATTTGAAGGAAGCCTTAAGCTCCAACACTGAAGAGGACAATGCTGCCGAGGAAAAGAGGGCCAAGATGGAGGAGAGGCTCAAGAGGCCCATGGATCAGAACTGAATTCACTCAACTACAAATGTTGAGCTCGATTCTCCCTAAGATCCGAAAGGGACAGCCTTCAGGCCGAAATTGATAGTCTTCAAGAAAAGCTCCAGGACCAAGAGGATTCCCTCATTTTTTTAGAAAACTTATGCTATATAACATATGAGGATCAAAACCTTGGAATAGCCCAAAGTGGGCATCACTATTATAGATGATTGTGTTGCCCAGGCCCGAGAATTGGAGTTGTTTGCTCGTGAATGCCTTCCTGCTCAACCCACTACAACTGATTCATCGAGTACTAGTTCTAAATATTTGGGGATCAAAGGGGTTATTAAAGAATAAGAAGAAGATGGTGGCCAAGAACCGGCGGTTGATCCGCCTTCCACCACCGGGGGAAATGCAGATCCCTCTTTCCATCGGGCTCCGGCGGCAACGATGCATAGTTTCTTTTTTCTCTTCTTTTCTTATTTTTTATTTTTGTACTTTGTAATATTCCAAACTTTTCACCTAATTTGGTACTTCGATAAATAAAGAGTTTTTTGCTCAAGTGTTGTGAAAAATATATTCCTTTTGCATTGACTTGGTTAAAGCTTTGGGTATATTTTCATCTGATAGCTTTTGATTCCGGGCGTAAAGTCTTCTAAAATCAGCCTTTTACTATGAGGGTTTCATAATAGAGGGTCCTCTTATATTGACAGTGCTCTTGAAGAGGACATCTCCTGTTCATTCCGGTACAAGCATTTTAAGTTTTTGTCATCTTTCAAACGATAAAATAAATTCATCAATTGGATAAGAAATAAGATAAAAATAAAAGAAATTTATTTTATTCCCTTTTATCTTTAAAAATACATAACATATAGCTAATTTGTACAACTTATTTCTACGGAGCTGGTTATGTTGTCCCCGACCCTAATGAGACATTGATCCTAGTTCTCGCAGCCCCGACTTTCATGGCACTCCTGGTGTCGTATCATATATTATTCCCCTAGTGTTCAAATACGAAGCATGCGAATTCGAACACTGGAAGTCTTGCTTCATCGATGGAAATAACTTGTGAATGGTTAAATAATCCTTTTTTTAGTGATGGAAGCCATAGCTTTCCACTGAACCAAAGATTATTTGACCATCCACATAGCCATTTGCCAACGATGTGAAAAAATTTGTGCCCTGATACATAAAGGTCTTTCCCTTTTGGCGATGATGCTTTCTTTGTAGTATGCTTTCCATTGCCATCTCATTAAAATCCTTACCAGAAAAAACCGATTAGGACAAAAACTGGTCAAAGGAAAAAGGAATGCAGCACATACTTTCTGTACTTGTAGCATCTATCAACAATAATATCTTTTGAGGTGAGTCACGTTCCAATTGCTGGGCAACTTGACTGCATCTTAATTCTCCAACTCGTACGATCCTTTACCAGTAATAGCTGATACCCGATAAGGACCTTCCCATGTTGAACCCAGCTTCCCGGCATTGACTTCCCGAGTGCTCTGAGTGACCTTTCTCAAAACAAAGTGTCCTACTTTGAAGTAGCCTTGATTGGCCCTCCGATTAAAATATCTTCCCATCCTTTGCTTTTGAGCAGCCATCCTCACATACGCCAAGTCCCTATGTTCATCCAGCCTCACCAGCAATGCTTCATTATTTTCTCCTTCATTTGTTTTGAAAAACCTTAAATTTGGTTTCCCTACTTCCACCGGTATCAGAGCCTCCGTGCCATATACGAGAGATAAAGGTGTTTCTCCCATGCTAGATTTTGCCATTCTCCTTATGCCCATACCACACCTAATAACTCGTTGGGCCATTTTACTTTAGAATCTTCTAACTTATTTTTAAGGTTTTGGATAATCACCTTATTGGTTGATTCCACCAGTCCATTAGTACTTGGATGGTACGATGGGATGTAATCCTCTTTATTTTCAAATATTCCAAAATATTGGTAACTTTTGTGCCTATGAACTACGGTCCGTAGTCACAGGAAATCTCCTTTGATATATTCTGAATCAATAGATTAGGTTGTTTCATATGAAGTCGACAACTTCGCCCTCACCGATCTTTTGGTAAGGACATGCTTTAACCCATTTAGTGAAGTAGTTATTAAAACTAAAAGAAATCTTACCTTTTCGGGGCCCGGTGGTAGAGGACTAACTATGTCCATTCCCTATTTCATTAATAGCCATGGGGACAATACCAAATGCAAGAGTTCTTCTTGTTGGTGCACCAATTATGCATGGCGTTGAAATTTGTCGCACTTCTAAATAAATGCCTTTGCTTCCTGCTCCTTCGGGGCCAATATTAACATTCTCTTACCAGCTTTAGAACTAACGAATCCGCACCAGAATGGTTCCCATAAATTCCTTCATGGATTTCTCTCATCACGTAGTCCGCCTCCGACGCTCCTAGACATCGGGCTAGCGGAGCTTGGTACGACCTTCTATATAATTGCCTATCCGCGAGGCAGTAACGATCCATGTTAATTCATAGTGACCGGGATGCCTTCGATTCTTCGGGTCATTTTTCATACCTAAGATATTTGGCGAACTCATTCCTCCAATCCTGGACTAGGCTGTTTGAATTAACTTCGTAGTAACCATACACATACAATACTGAGTGTAGAAGTTGAACGACAGTATCGAAGCCGGATCCTTTCATCTTCATAGATGATCCCAAATTATTCAATGCATCTGCTTCCATGTTCTCTACTCTCGAAATATGTATGATCGACCATTCCCTAAATCATGCAAGCAATTCTTGAACCTTGTTCACATACTATTGCATGTGTTCTTCATTTATGTCAAAAATCTCGTACACTTGGTTTAATACCAGTTGGGAATCACATTTGATCTCGATGATTTCGGAGCCAAGTCCCCAAGCCAATTCAAGTCTTGCAACTAATGCCTCATACTCGGCTTCATTGTTAGTTAATGAAATAGTATTAATGGCCTGCCTCAGGGTTTCTCTCGAGGGTGTGACTAGAACTACCCCGAGACCGGGCCTTTTTACATTGGAATCTCCATCCATAAACAAGGTCCAAACTCATGATTTTGTTTTCGACACTAGCACTGCTTTCGTAGCAGCCAAGAGCATTAATTCGAGACTGAAATCGGCTACAAAGTCGGGCAAAACTTCTGACTTGATCCCAATCCTGGGGTTGTACTCAATGTCGATGTCACTAATTTTGGCTGCTCATTTAGCCAAATAGACTGGCAACTCAGTCTTGTAAAGGACATTCCTTAAGGGAAAGATTGTAACAACGGCTATTGGGTGACACTGAAAAAAAGGCTTGAGCTTTCGAGAGGTGACTACAAGATCTAAGGCTAGCCTTTGAGGTAGAATAGCGAGTCTCCATCCCAAATAATATTTTACTAACATAATCAATAGAAAATTGTGTACCTTCTTCCGCTCGGACTAAAACAGTTCTTGCCGCTACTTCCACAACCACTAGACATATTAGCAACTGCCCGCCTTCGCTCGATTTTGAAAGTAATGGGAGGGATTTATAGGTACCTTTTTAGGTCTTTCAAGGCTTGTTGGCATTTCAGAGTCCATTCAAATTTTTTTTTATTTTTTAGAAGTGAAAATATGTTATGGCACTTTTTAGAAGATCTTGAGATGAATCTACTTAGAGCCGCCAATCTTATGGTCAGCCTCTGTACCTCCTTTATATTTATCAATTGGTCCAAAATGTCCTCTATAGATTTGATTTTGTTGGGATTTAACTCGATCCCTCTTTGCGAGACCAGGAACCCTATGAATTTTCTGAAACCAACCCCAAACGCACATTTTACTAGGTTGAGCTTCATGTTATGCTTCCTAAAGATATCAAAGCTTTCTTGGAGGTGTTTCAAATTATCATATGCATTCAAAGACTTGACTAACATGTCATCAATGTATACCTCCATTGTCCTGCTTATCTGATTTTCAAACATTTATAAACGAGCCTCCGATAAGTGGCTCTGGCATTCTTAAGCCTAAATGGCATCACATTATGGCAATATGTGCCAAAGTTTGTTATTAAAGAAGTTTTTTCCTGATCCTTTGGGTTCATCCTGATTTGATTATACCCGGAGTAAGTATCAAGAAAAATCATTAACTCGTGTTCGGCCATTGCATCAATCATTTGATCAATGTTTGGCAATGGAAAATGAGGGCACACATTATTTAAATCATTGTAATGTATGCACATTCTAAACTTGTTATTCTTCTCTAGAACTACAACAACATTGGCTGACCATCCTGGATATTTACCTCCTGCATGGAACCAATCTTGATTCATCGGGTTACCTCCTCTTTAACAAACCTATTCCTTAGCTCTACTATCGGGCGTTTCTTTTGCCTTACCAATAGGAAGTTTAGATCCAAGCTTAGCTTGGGCACAACCACCTTTAATGGGATACCTGTCATATCCGAGTGCAATCATGCAAAAGAGTCAATGTTAGCTTTAAGAAAAATTATAAACCCTAACCTAAGCTCGGGGTTTAGTCTTGTCCCCACATGGAACTTTCTCTCTAAGAACTATTCGAATAAGGCCACTAGCTCGAGTTTCCTTGCGGTCGACTTGTTTGCATCCTCCTCCTCCAGTACCTGAAAATATCTTGGAACTTGATAAGATTCAAATGACTCCTCGATTTTATCATCTTCATTTGGAAATCATGTTGTTGGTATTTGGTGGGCTCCTTTCCCTTGTTGCTAAAAATAGTTACTGTGTTTATCTCCCTTGCTGCCAGTTGATCTTTTCTTATGTGCTTGATTCCTTTTGGGGTTAGAAATTTTAACAACTAATGATTCATTGAGGGCACAAACTTCATCTCGTATATCCACGGCCTCCCTAGGATTAAATTCTAGCCCACGTTTCCATCTACTACTTTGAATAAGGTGGTCTTGGTTACTCCTTCGTCATTCATGGGCAGCAAGATCTCTCCTCGGGTTGTCACACTTGTCAAGTTGAATCCAGCTAAGAGTTTTGATGACGGAGTGATGCTTCTGGTCAGCTTTGCTTGCTTCAGCACTCTCCATTGGATGATGTTGGCTGAGTTTCCTAGGTCAACCAAACACGCTTAATATTGAAATCTAAAATATTAAGAGAGATTACTAGAGCGTTATTATTGGTAGAAGAAGGTTATCAGCATCTTCTTCGTAAAGGTGATATCATCTTCCACGACTTTTCGGATTCTCATGTTGTGGGTCATTAATATCTTTGTTTTCTTGGCCGTCGAGAAAGTTACACCGTCGATTTTATTCCCTCCAAAAATTATATTGATATTCAACTTAGGGGAGTCTTCTGCTGCATTCGAAGGCTCTGCATTGTCTCAGCTTCGGCTGTAGTTATTCTTGGCTCAATCACCTAAAAATTCCCTGAGATGGCCATTCTATAATAATGTCGCCAACTCTTCACGTAGATGCCAGTAGTCCCCAATTCAGTGGCCGTGAGTCCCACAATATCCGACTGGGATAGGATCTGATTGGCTTCGGGAATCATGCTTCTTTGATATTACTCATCAGCAATACTAACTCTACTAAACTGATGTTTAAGCCATAATCTGATAACATGAGATATGTGGAGTCCTTGGCCCCTAGTACCTTTTTTTCTTGTAATGACCTACTGTTCCGGTCATGATTGATTCTTCTATCTAGATCAAGCCTATCCGAGGATCTAAACCCTTTGTTTCTACATCTTTTTGTTCTTTTGTATGTCAAGAAAAGACTTTAGAAGAACTCTGATCCACATTGACGTCGTTTTTAAACTTGTCCTAGTTCTTTTATCGATCCCTCCCTTGGTTGTTGTTGGGAACTCGAGCTAATCATCTTCTATTCTTATTTTCAAATTTTAACGGTTATGGACATCTGCCGATGTGGTTGCTTGGAATTTGAGCATGCTTTCCTTCAACTTTTGGGAGGCGTCGGAGCTCCGTGGATTCAAACCCTTTGTGAATGCCTCCGCTGCCCACTTATCTAGTACAACCAGTAACAACATCCTCTCCTTTTGGAACCGGATAATGTATTCTCACAGTAATTCAGACTTACCTTGCACAATCCTGAATATTTCCGCTTCCTATCTTAGACCTTTCTTGCCCCTGGCATAAGCCTTAATGAATAAATTTTCAAGCATCTCAAAAGAGTCAATTGAATACTCGGGTAAGAGAGAATACCATGTCAGATCCCCCTTTTTGAGGATTTCACATAACTTTTTCAGCAAGACCGACTCTATCTTATGCTTAGCCAAATCGTTATCTTTCACAATCGTGGTATAGGTTGTGATGTGCTCCTGCGTATCCGAAGTCTCATCGTATTTTGGTATGTCCGGCATCTAAAACCTCTTTGGAATTAAATGTAGTGTTGCGCTCGATTTAAACGATAATTATGTGTATTTTTTTTGAATCTATGCTTTTTATTATTGGTGGTGCACCTTGAATCTGATTCATCCGAGCGTGAAACTCCTTTCTATTTTGATTGATTTGTTTGTTCATTTCTCTCATAAACCTCATGAGCTTGGTTTTGAAGGCATCATTCCCGTTATTTTTTTGGATCCGCTATCAGTCCCCCCGGCTTTATCGAAACTGACTTCACCCTTTAGGGTGTTATTATCGACTCTCTGAGCCGTTTGATTTGTAGGAACACTGGGAGGAACTGGGCCCCTTCTACTTGCATTATTGGAAGCACCTAACAACACTTGTTCCAACTCCGTCATTACCCGGTCCTACCTAGATAGGTGACTCATGATTGCTTTCTACTGTTCTCTTAAGATTTTCACTCTTTCCACGACATGTTCCTCCTCTGCATCACTTGGAGTTGGATCCCGTACATGCCGGGGCTACTGCCCTCCATGAACCGGGGTTGTTTCTTCCCCTTCGTTACGAGTGTCACTGATCGAGTCTTCATGTTGGGGCAAATATGCGAATTCCTCAACGTTGTGTGTGATGTTAACATCATTAGCTTCTATATCTAATTTCTTACTTAGGAAAAAGTCCAAAAAGTTAGTGATAAACGTAAAGATCAAAGCAATTACGCAAGTGTCTAAGCCCCACGGTGGGTACCAAACTATTTACCCGTAAAATGATACAGTTAAATTTATTACGTGGTTTATAGACAAGCAAATAGATTTGACCCAAGAATGATAGAGAAATAAGATTAAAATGAGATTTAGTGATTGAAATTGAAAAAGACGACAAGCCTGGCTCCGAGCGTAATATCTTCGAGGATAAAAGTGAAAGCAATGATAAAGATCAATTAAAGTGGTTTAATTGAGAGCAAAAGTAAAATGCAACAAGTGTTTGCCAAGAATTTTATGTATTACAATGGTTGTTGAGCCTGCTATTTATAGCTATACCTAGGGAAACAAGATCCTAGGATCAAGCCTCACATAAATTATAATAAAAGAGCCATTAATGAACATGTAACAGTATGAATGCAAATATTTCCTGCAACGGTTGCTCATTTAATGTTTAAGAATATTCCCTTACTGAATATTATCCTATGGTAAACCCTTGATCTCCTCCCGTTAAATATGCTCTCTTTGGGATTTACCCGGCGTCGATCTCATTCGTTGTATCGGGTATTGGCCGTTGCCTGACTTGTCTTTTTCTTGCCTTCAGTTCCACGTGTCATACTATCATTCGACCATCTGTTATAAACCAATTTTACCCTATACAGAAATACACCTTCAAACCAGCATTCAACATTTGATTTCAATATTTCTCTTAGGCAGATCGCTTCGGAATCAATATAAAACCTGTTAGCCAGACTTAAATTATTTCTTTTTCCTTTCTAGAGTCTCTTTACTAGAAGAAATATAGTGAACAAGCCAATTGATGTTTGGCTAAAAATCTTTGTTTTTGCATGTAAATCGCCTTGCATTATGTCTCAATCTTGTTTGTTAACTTTAGTGTAAATTTTGTCACTCGAGCTTATTTTTGACATTTATTTGTGTAGGAATTTGTTAGAAGTATTTAAGAAAGATTACACACAAATTGAAGCCAAAATGAAAGAATTTAGAGGGGGTATAATTTTTGGCGTCCGGGTTTGAGCCAAGAAAAGTTCAAAATGCAAAAGACAACACAAGACAGAGGTGGGCGCCCAGCTTAGCACCTGGCGCCCTCTATGCCACCCAAGCTGGAAGCTTTTCCTATTTCGGCTAGGACATGATAGTTTCGGCCCTACACTCTCCCAACATGTATAAATGAGGTTGTACACCTATTTATTTAGGGGAGAGATACTATTGGAGAGGCAAGAAGGATACAAGAATACTTGGAAGTAAGGGAACACAAAAGTTATCTCTTTGTTCTTTCTTAATCTATATTATAATGCTTTCGAATATTATCGTGATTGTTAGTATGGTTATGAGTAGCTAAATTCTTGTATCTAGTGTTGATAGAACCTCTTGGACGATGACTTTTCGTTACATTTAATATAAATTAGCTTTTGAATTTCTCTATTTGTTTAACTACGTGCTTATTTTAGTTGATTGAATCGCCATCAATTTGTTGTGACTATTTATTATGTATTTCTTGGGAAAGGCTACATATTTAGGTAATTATTTAAAAACTTCACTCCTAACATATGGGAGAAATTAATACGGAGGGTTTAAAGGTGGTTTAGGAATAACAAAGCCTTCAAGTGGTCATAGTGAGCGGAAAGATAGTGCCAGCTAGCATAGTTCAGAAGAATATGACTAGTACATTGTTGTAGTTGCTTAAGAAAGAATTATGACACCTGAAGTGTTCACGATCAGTAGAGAATACGTAGGCAAAATTATAGGAGAGGTAGCAAGAAGAATTTCGATAATTGGGGAATCATAACTCTAGGTCTCCTTAATCTTGTATCTAACCCTTAGTCTCATTAGCTGATAAATTTCTAATGCTTTCTAGTATTTTTTTTTTTAGTTAATTAGTTTAAAATATATGTTATAAATTTTTGTAGCTAGAAAATTATTTAAACTTGTGTTTCTTAGCGATATTATATAGTTATAGTTAAGCATTAATTCTCTGTGAAATTCTACTCCGGACTTTTAGATCGAATTTATATATACAGTGACCATTTATACCCATTTTAGGGCTAGAGTTGGACTTGAACATCAATCAAAGAAATTAAAGAATAAGCCAAAAAAAAAAAAACGTAAAGGAGTAACAAAAATAGTAAACAACTTCCTTAGCTATATTTTTACCAACTTCTTTGGTGAGGGCCCAATGCCACCAAACGACGACTCTTTCTTTGGCATTGCCTTGTTGAAGTTATAACTGCAGTCATTGTCTTCATACAATATGCAATTTTCAGAAAGCAACTCTATTTACACTGCACCATATACCGTAAAGCAAATGTCTTCCCAAATGATGATAGTGAAATTCCTTCCATCGACGATGTTACATAGTTTAAACTTAACCCCTACGAAAATCACTTTGAAATGGACAAAAATAATTCTGATCATAATATATTATATTAACGACGATGGGAATCAGGATTTGAATTACAGTAAACATTGTAATTCATCTCATCACTTAATCACAACATGCATTTACATCAAAGGTTCTCTTTTCTTCCATTTTTTTTCCAACCAAAACCAATAAATCTTACTATATGTTAATCAACGATAAATTTATGACCCAGTCAATGGAGTTAGAATGATGTGATCTTATTATGAATATACATTCTAATTTTCGTATAAACCAAAAAACATTAAAATCAGATAGATTCACATATACAGCCAGGGGTGGCAAAATGGTTCAAAAAAATAATTAACCACCGATATTGTATTGGTAGAAATCTGACCATACGACAGCCACGGGGCCAGCCCCGTCCTAATCAACTCACAACAAATGGTCAATGAAATTGACTTTTGACTGATTACAGCTGTTCTTGAGACAAAAAAAGGGAGGTTACGGCCCTTTCGCGACAGGAGGACGTCTCCTCGACCAAGCTACAACAATTCATGACCAACTCTTTGAGCTTGGAGCTATATATACCAAGAAAGATAACCTTCAAAGGGGATTCTTCTTGGACACTACTCCGAATACATAAAATGGAGGAACATGTTCCATGAATAAGGTAACGAATAAGACAATTGTAAGGCCCTGAACCTCTTTAAGAGAGGCAGGTCAAGCTATTACGATAAATAAAGCCCTGTTTATAACATTCTCCCATTGATTGTTCATATATCTCAATTTTGTCTTCTGATTCAGTGATTAATTATGATTGGCTATGATTTACCCCTTGATTTATGTTTGATTTTCTCGGAAAGTATTCGATAACTTTTGAGTCAAACAATTTGGCGCCATCTCTGGGGATTTCCTAGCGAAATCACATAGTTCATTCCTGGATCAAAGCCAAAGAAACATCCAAAAAAGAAAGCAATCCAACTCAGATAAGCCAAAGGAAGCGCATCGAGCACAGAAGACTCGAATGCATCAAAAGGAAACAAAAATCCTCCGCCCTGTCAATCGTGAAAAGCCCAAATGAGGAGAGGAAGCCCCCTGAAGAAGCCCCCTGAAGAAGCATCCATATCCCCAGGACAGAAGTGTGAAGCATTTCCCTCACCCCTAATGTGGTGCCAGGCAAGAAACAGGCACAGGGACGTTTCAGGCCAGGGATCTAAAATCACATAGAAATAACCCAAACATCCCAACTACGCTCGAACAATAAGGCTAAGTGCCTTCGCCATCAAACTAAAGTTCGACCTCGTTCGAACTGAGAATAAGGCTAAGTGCCTTCGCCAACAAAGTAAAGTTCGACCTCGTTCGAACTGAGAATAAGGCTAAGTGCCTTCGCCATCAAATCTAGCAAGTTCGACCTCAGTCGAACTCGAACTAAGGCTAAGTGTATTCGTCATCAAAATAAAGTTTGACCTCATTCGAATTGAGAATAAGGCTAAGTGTCGTCGCCATCAAATCTAGCAAGTTCGACCTCAGTCGAACTGAAAATAAGGCTAAGTGCCTTCGCCATCAAAGTAAAGTTCGACTTCGTTCGAATTGAGAATAAGGCTAAGTGCCTTCCCCATCAAATCTAGCAAGTTCGACCTCAGTCGAACGGGGAATAAGGCTAAGTGCCTTCGCCATCAAAGTAAAGTTCGACGTCGTTCGAACTGAGAATAAGGCTAAGTGCCTTCGCCATCAAATCTAGCAAGTTTTACCTCAGTCAAACTCGGAATAAGGCTAAGTGCCTTCGCCATCAAAGTAAAGTTCGACCTCGTTCGAACTAAGAATAAGGCTAAGTGCCTTCGCCATCTAATCTAGCAAGTTCGACCTCAGTCGAAATGGGAATAAGGCTAAGTGCCTTCGCCATCAAAGTAAAGTTCGACCTCGTTCGAACTGAGAATAAGGCTAAGTGCCTTCGCCATCAAATCTAGCAAGTTTGACCTCAGTCGAAATGGGAATAAGGCTAAGTGCCTTCGCCATCAAAGTAAAGTTCGACCTCGTTCGAACTGAGAATGAGGCTAAGTGCCTTCGCCATCAAATCTAGCAATTTCGACCTCAGTCGAAATGGGAATAAGTCTAAGTGCCTTCGCCATCAAAGTAAAGTTCAACCTCGTTCGAACTGAGAATAAGGCTAAGTACCTTCGCCATCAAATCTAGCAAGTTCGACCTCAGTCGAACTGGGAATAAGGCTAAGTGCCTTCGCCACCAAATCTAGCAAGTTTGACCTCAGTCAAACTGGGAATAAGGCTAAGTGCCTTCGCCATCAAAGTAAAGTTTGACCTCGTTCGAACTAAGAATAAGGCTAAGTGCCTTCGTCATCAAATCGAGCAAGTTCAACCTCAGTCGAAATGGGAATAAGGCTAAGTGCCTTTGCCATCAAAGTAAAGTTCGACCTCGTTCGAACTGAGAATAAGGCTAAGTGCCGTTGCCACCAAATCTAGCAAGTTCGACCTCAGTCGAACTGGGAATAAGGCTAAGTGACTTCGCCATCAAAGTAAAGTTCGACCTCGTTCGAACTGAGAATAAGGCTAAGTGCCTTCGCCATCAAATCTAGCAAGTTTGACTTCAGTCGAACTGGGAATAAGGCTAAGTGCCTTCGCCATCAAAGTAAAGTTCAACCTCGTTCGAACTAAGAATAAGGCTAAGTGCCTTCGCCATCAAATCTAGCAAGTTCGACCTCAGTCGAAATGGGAATAAGGCTAAGTGCCTTCGCCATCAAAGTAAAGATCGACCTTGTTCGAACTGAGAATAAGGCTAAGTGTCGTCGCCATCAAATCTAGCAAGTTCGACCTCAGTCGAACTGGGAATAAGGCTAAGTGCCTTCGCCATTAAAGTAAAGTTCGACCTCGTTCGAACAGAGAAAAAGGCTAAGTGCCTTCGCCATCAAATCTAGCAAGTTCGACCTCAGTCGAACTGGGAATAACGCTAAGTGCCTTCGCCATCAAAGTAAAGTTCGACCTCATTCAAACTGAGAATAAGGCTAAGTGCCTTCGCCATCAAATCTAGCAAGTTTGACCTCAGTCGAAATCTTAATAAGGCTAAGTGCCTTTGCCATCAAAGTAAAGTTCGACCTCGTTCGAAGTGAGAATAAGGCTAAGTGCCTTCGCCATCAAAGTAAAGTTCGACCTCGTTCGAACTGAGAATAAGTCTAAGTGCCTTCGCCATTAAATCTTGCAAGTTTGACCTTAGTCTAACTGGGAATAAGGCTAAGTGCCTTCGCAATTAAAGTAAAGTTCAACCTCGTTCGAACTAAGAATAAGGCTAAGTGCCTTCGCCATCAAAGTAAAGTTCGACCTCGTTCGAACTGAGAATAAGGCTAAGTGCCGTCGCCATCAAATCTAGCAAGTTCAACCTCAGTCGAACTGGGAATAAGGCTAAGTGCCTTCACCATCAAAGTAAATTTCGACCGCGGTCGAACTGAGAATAAGGCTAAGTGCCTTCGCCATCAAATCTAGCAAGTTCGACCTCAGTCGAACTGGGAATAATGCTAAGTGCCTTCACCATCAAAGTAAAGTTCGACCTCACTCAAACTGAGAATAAGACTAAGTGCCTTCGCCATCAAATCTAGCAAGTTTGACCTCAGTTGAACTGGGAATAAGGCTAAGTGCCTTCGCCATCAAAGTAAAGTTTGACCTCGTTTGAACTAAGAATAAGGCTAAGTGCCTTCCCCATCAAAGCTACCAAGTTCAACCTCAGTCGAAATGGGAATAAGGCTAAGTGCCTTTGCCATCAAAGTAAAGTTCGACCTCGTTTGAACTGAGAATAAGGCTAAGTGCCTTAGCCATCAAATCTAGCAAGTTTGACCTCAGTCGAGCTGGGAATAAGGCTAAGTGCCTTTGCTATCAAAGTAAAATTCGACTTCGTTTGAAATAAGAATAAGGCTAAGTGCCTTCGCTATCAAATATAGCAAGTTCGACCTCAGTCAAACTGGGAATAAGGCTAAGTGCCTTCGCCATCAAAGTAATGTTCGACCTCATTCGAATTGAGAATTAGGCTAAGCTCCTTCGCTATAAAATCTAGCTAGTTCGACCTCGTTTGAAGTGAGAATAAGCCTAAGTGCCTTCGCCATCAAAGTAAAGTTCGACCTCGTTCAAACTGAGAATAAGGCTAAGTGCCTTCGCCATCAAATCTAGCAAGTTTAACCTGAGTTGAACTGGGGATAAGACTAAGTGCCTTCGCCATCAAAGTAAAGTTTGACCTCGTTCGAACTAAGAATAAGGCTAAGTGACTTTGCCATCAAATCGAGCAAGTTCAACCTCAGTCGAAATGGGAATATGGCTAAGTGCCTTCGCCATCAAAGTAAAGTTCGACCTCGTTCGAACTGAGAATAAGGCTAAGTGTTGTTGCCACCAAATCTAGCAAGTTCGACCTCAGTCGAACTGGGAATAAGGCTAAGTGCCTTATCCATCAAAGTAAAGTTCGACCTCGTTCGAACAGAGAATAAGGCTAAGTACCTTCGCCATCAATTCTAGCAATTTCGACCCCAGTCGAACTGGGAATAAGGCTAAGTGCCTTCGCCATCAAAGTAAAGTTCGAGCTCGTTTGAAGTGAGAATAAGCCTAAGTGCCTTCACCATCAAAGTAAAGTTCGACCTCGTTCAAACTGAGAATACGGCTAAGTGCCTTTGCCATCAACTCTAGCAAGTTTGACCTCAGTCGAACTGGGAATAAGGCTAAGTGCCTTCGCCATCAAAGTAAAGTTTGACCTCGTTCGAACTAAGAATAAGGCTAAGAGCCTTCGTCATCAAATCGTGCAAGTTCAACCTCAGTCGAAATATGAATAAGGCTAAGTGCCTTCGCCATCAAAGTAAAGTTCGACCTCGTTCGAACTGAGAATAAGGCTAAGTGCCTTCGCCATCAAATCTAGCAATTTCGACCTCAGTCGAAATGGGAATAAGGCTAAGTGCCTTCACCATCAAAGTAAAGTTCAACCTCGTTCGAACTGAGAATAAGGCTAAGTACCTTCGCCATCAAATCTAGCAAGTTCGACCTAAGTCGAACTGGGAATAAGGCTAAGTGCCTTCGCCACCAAATCTAGCAAGTTTGACCTCAGTCAAACTGGGAATAAGGCTAAGTGCCTTCGCCTTCAAAGTAAAGTTCGACCTCGTTCGGACAGAGAATAAGGCTAAGTGCCTTCGCCTTCAAAGTAAAGTTCGACCTCGTTCGGACAGAGAATAAGGCTAAGTGCCTTCGCCTTCAAAGTAAAGTTCGACCTCGTTCGGACAGAGAATAAGGCTAAGTGCCTTCGCCTTCAAAGTAAAGTTCGACCTCGTTCGGACAGAGAATAAGGCTAAGTGCCTTCGCCTTCAAAGTAAAGTTCGACCTCGTTCGGACAGAGAATAAGGCTAAGTGCCTTCGCCTTCAAAGTAAAGTTCGACCTCGTTCGGACAGAGAATAAGGCTAAGTGCCTTCGCCTTCAAAGTAAAGTTCGACCTCGTTCGGACAGAGAATAAGGCTAAGTGCCTTCGCCTTCAAAGTAAAGTTCGACCTCGTTCGGACAGAGAATAAGGCTAAGTGCCTTCGCCTTCAAAGTAAAGTTCGACCTCGTTCGGACAGAGAATAAGGCTAAGTGCCTTCGCCTTCAAAGTAAAGTTCGACCTCGTTCGGACAGAGAATAAGGCTAAGTGCCTTCGCCTTCAAAGTAAAGTTCGACCTCGTTCGGACAGAGAATAAGGCTAAGTGCCTTCGCCTTCAAAGTAAAGTTCGACCTCGTTCGGACAGAGAATAAGGCTAAGTGCCTTCGCCTTCAAAGTAAAGTTCGACCTCGTTCGGACAGAGAATAAGGCTAAGTGCCTTCGCCTTCAAAGTAAAGTTCGACCTCGTTCGGACAGAGAATAAGGCTAAGTGCCTTCGCCTTCAAAGTAAAGTTCGACCTCGTTCGGACAGAGAATAAGGCTAAGTGCCTTCGCCTTCAAAGTAAAGTTCGACCTCGTTCGGACAGAGAATAAGGCTAAGTGCCTTCGCCTTCAAAGTAAAGTTCGACCTCGTTCGGACAGAGAATAAGGCTAAGTGCCTTCGCCTTCAAAGTAAAGTTCGACCTCGTTCGGACAGAGAATAAGGCTAAGTGCCTTCGCCTTCAAAGTAAAGTTCGACCTCGTTCGGACAGAGAATAAGGCTAAGTGCCTTCGCCTTCAAAGTAAAGTTCGACCTCGTTCGGACAGAGAATAAGGCTAAGTGCCTTCGCCTTCAAAGTAAAGTTCGACCTCGTTCGGACAGAGAATAAGGCTAAGTGCCTTCGCCTTCAAAGTAAAGTTCGACCTCGTTCGGACAGAGAATAAGGCTAAGTGCCTTCGCCTTCAAAGTAAAGTTCGACCTCGTTCGGACAGAGAATAAGGCTAAGTGCCTTCGCCTTCAAAGTAAAGTTCGACCTCGTTCGGACAGAGAATAAGGCTAAGTGCCTTCGCCTTCAAAGTAAAGTTCGACCTCGTTCGGACAGAGAATAAGGCTAAGTGCCTTCGCCTTCAAAGTAAAGTTCGACCTCGTTCGGACAGAGAATAAGGCTAAGTGCCTTCGCCTTCAAAGTAAAGTTCGACCTCGTTCGGACAGAGAATAAGGCTAAGTGCCTTCGCCTTCAAAGTAAAGTTCGACCTCGTTCGGACAGAGAATAAGGCTAAGTGCCTTCGCCTTCAAAGTAAAGTTCGACCTCGTTCGGACAGAGAATAAGGCTAAGTGCCTTCGCCTTCAAAGTAAAGTTCGACCTCGTTCGGACAGAGAATAAGGCTAAGTGCCTTCGCCATCAAATCTAGCAAGTTCGACCTAAGTCGAACTGGGAATAAGGCTAAGTGCCTTCGCCATCAAAGTAAAGATCGACCTTGTTCGAACTGAGAATAAGGCTAAGTGCCGTCGCCTTTAAATCTAGCAAGTTCGACCTCAGTCGAACTGGGAATAAGGCTAAGTGCCTTCGCCATCAAATCTAGCAAGTTCGACCTCAGTCGAACTGGGAATAACGCTAAGTGCCTTCGCCATCAAAGTAAAGTTCGACCACATTCAAACTGAGAATAAGGCTAAGTGCCTTCGCCATCAAATCTAGCAAGTTTGACCTCAGTCGAACTGGGAATAAAGCTAAGTGCCTTCGCCATCAAAGTAAAGCTCAACCTCGTTCGAACTAAGAATAAGGCTAAGTGCCTTCTCCATCAAATCTAGCAAGTTTGACCTCAGTCGAAATCTGAATAAGGCTAAGTGCCTTCGCCATCTAAGTAAAGTTCGACCTCGTTCGAAGTGAGAATAAGGCTAAGTGCCTTCGCCATCAAAGTTAAGTTCGACCTCGTTCGAACAGAGAATAAGGCTAAGTGCCTTAGCCATCAAATCTAGCAAGTTTGACCTTAGTCTAACTGGGAATAAGGCTAAGTGCCTTCGCAATTAAATTAAAGTTCAACCTCGTTCGAACTAAGAATAAGGCTAAGTGCCTTCGCCATCAAATCTAGCAAGTTCGACCTCAGTCGAAATGGGAATAAGGCTAAGTGCCTTCGCCATCAAATCTAGCAAGTTCGACCTCAGTCGAAATGGGAATAAGGCTAAGTGCCTTCGCTATCAAAGTAAAGTTCGACCGCGTTCGAACTGAGAATAAGGCTAAGTGCCTTCGCCATCAAATCTAGCAAGTTCGACCTCAATCGAATTGGGAATAACGCTAAGTGCCTTCACCATCAAAGTAAAGTTCGACCTCATTCAAACTGAGAATAAGGCTAAGTGCCTTTGCCATCAAATCTAGCAAGTTTAACCTCAGTCGAACTGGGAATAAGGCTAAGTGCCTTCGCCATCAAAGTAAAGTTTAACCTCGTTCGAACTAAGAATAAGGCTAAGTGCCTTCGCCATCAAATCTAGCAAGTTTGACCTCAGTCGAACTGGGAATAAAGCTAAGTGCCTTCGCCATCAAAGTAAAGCTCAACCTCGTTCGAACTATGAATAAGGCCAAGTGCCTTCGCCATCAAATCTAGCAAGCTGGACCTCAGTCGAGCTGGGAATAAGGCTAAGTGCCTTTGCTATCAAAGTAAAGTTCGACCTTGTTCGAACTGAGAATAAGGCTAAGTACCGTCTCCATCAAATCTAGCAAGTTCGACCTCAGTCGAACTGGGAATAAGGCTAAGTGCCTTCGCCATCAAAGTAAAGTTCGACCTCGTTCGAACTGAGAATAAGGCTAAGTGCTTTCTCCATCAAATCTAGCAAGTTCGACCTCAGTCGAACTGGGAATAATGCTAAGTTCCTTCGCCATCAAAGTAAAGTTCGACCTCATTCAAACTTAGAATAAGGCTAAGTGCCTTCGCCATCAAATCTAGCAAGTTTGACCTCAGTCGAACTGGGAAAAAAGCTAAGTGCCTTCGCCATCAAAGTAAAGCTCAACCTCGTTCGAACTAAGAATAAGGCCAAGTGCCTTCGCCATCAAATCTAGCAAGTTCGACCTCAGTCGAAATGGGAATAAGGCTAAGTGCCTTCCCCATCAAAGTAAAGTTCGACCTCGTTCGAAGTGAGAATAAGGCTAAGTGCCTTCGCCATCAAAGTAAAGTTCGACCTCGTTCGAACTGAGAATAAGGCTAAGTGCCTTCGCCATCAAAGTAAAGTTCGACCTCGTTCGAACTGAGAATAAGGCTAAGTGCCTTCGCCATCAAATCTAGCAAGTTTGACCTCAGCCGAACTAGGAATAAGGCTAAGTGCCTTCGCCATTAAAGTAAAGTTCAACCTCGTTCGAACTAAGAATAAGGCTAAGTGCCTTCGCCATCAAAGTAAAGTTCGACCTCGTTCGAACTGAGAATAAGGCTAAGTGTCGTCGCCATCAAATATAGCAAGTTCGACCTCAGTCGAACTGGGAATAAGGCTAAGTGCCTTCGCCATCAAAGTAAAGTTCGACCGCGTTCGAACTGAGAATAAGGCTAAGTGCCTTCGCCATCAAATCTAGCAAGTTCGACCTCAGTCGAACTGGGAATAACGCTAAGTGCCTTCACCATCAAAGTAAAGTTCGACCTCATTCAAACTGAGAATAAGGCTAAGTGCCTTCGCCATAAAATCTAGCAAGTTTGACCTCAGTTGAACTGGGAATAAGGCTAAGTGCCTTCGCCATCAAAGTAAAGTTCAACCTCGTTCGAACTAAGAATAAGGCTAAGTGCCATCGCCATCAAATCTAGCAAGTTCGACCTCAGTCGAAATGGGAATAAGGCTAAGTGCCTTCGCCATAAAAGTAAAGTTCGACCTTGTTCGAACTGAGAATAAGGCTAAGTGCCGTCGCCATCAAATCTAGCAAGTTCGACCTCAGTCGAACTGGGAATAAGGCTAAGTGCCTTCGC
This sequence comes from Nicotiana glauca, assembly GCA_026770625.1. NCBI lineage: Eukaryota > Viridiplantae > Streptophyta > Magnoliopsida > Solanales > Solanaceae > Nicotiana > Nicotiana glauca. The sequence continues at coordinate 53,952 of MU755306.1, forward strand.
CATCAAAGTAAAGTTCGACCGTCTTCGAACTGAGAATAAGGCTAAGTGCCTTTGCCATCAAATCTAGCAAGTTCGACCGCAGTCGAACTGGGAATAACGCTAAGTGCCTTCGCCATCAAAGTAAAGTTCGACCTCGTTCAAACTGAGAATAAGGCTAAGTGCCTTCGCCATCAAAGTAAAGCTCAACCTCGTTCGAACTATGAATAAGGCCAAGTGCCTTCGCCATCAAATCTAGCAAGTTCGACCTCAGTCAAAATGGGAATAAGGCTAAGTGCCTTCGCCATCAAAGTAAAGTTCGACCTTGTTCGAACTGAGAATAAGGCTAAGTACCGTCGCCATCAAATCTAGCAAGTTCGACCTCAGTCGAACTGGGAATAAGGCTAAGTGCCTTCGCCATCAAAGTAAAGTTCGACCGCGTTCGAACTGAGAATAAGGCTAAGTGCCTTCGCCATCAAATCTAGCAAGTTCGACCTCAGTCGAACTGGGAATAACGCTAAGTGCCTTCACCATCAAAGTAAAGTTTGACCTCATTCAAACTGAGAATAAGGCTAAGTGCCTTTGCCATCAAATCTATCAAGTTTGACCTCATTCGAACTGGGAATAAGGCTAAGTGCCTTCGCCATCAAAGTAAAGTTCAACCTCGTTCGAGCTAAGAATAAGGCTAAGTGCCTTCGCCATCAAATCTAGCAAGTTCGACCTCAGTCGAAATGGGAATAAGGCTAAGTGCCTTTGCCATCAAAGTAAAGTTCGACCTCGTTCGAACTTAGAATAAGGCTAAGTTTCGTCGCCATCAAATCCAGCAAGTTCGACCTCAGTCGAACTGGGAATAAGGCTAAGTGTCTTCGCCATCAAAGTAAAGTTCGACCGCATTCGAACTGAGAATAAGGCTAAGTGCCTTCGCCATCAAATCTAGCAAGTTCGACCTCAGTCGAACTGGGAATAACGCTAAGGGTAACTGTCGTCGCCATCAAATCTAGCAAGTTCGACCTCAGTCGATCTGGGAATAAGGCTAAGTGCCTTCGCCATCAAAGTAATGTTCGACCTCGTTCGAACTGAGAATAAGGCTAAGTGACTTCGCCATCAAATCTAGCAAGTTCGACCTCAGTCGAACTGGGAATAAGGCTAAGTGCCTTCGCCATCAAAGTAAATTTCGACCTCGTTCGAACTGAGAATAAGGCTAAGTGCCCTCGCCATCAAATATAGCAAGTTTGACCTCAGTTGAACTGGGATTAATACTAATTGCCTTCGCCATCAAAGTAATGTTCGACCTCATTTGAACTAAGAATAAGGCTAAGAGACTTCGCCATCAAATCTGGCAAATTCGACCTCAGTCGAACTGGGAATAAGGCTATGTGCCTTCTCCATCAAAGTAATGTTCGACGTAGTTCTAAATAAGAATTAGGCTATGTGCCTTCTCCATCAGATCTAGCAAGTTCGACATCAGTCAAACTGGGAATAAGGCTAAGTGCCTTCACAATCAAAGTAAAGTTCGACCTCATTCGATTTAAGAATAAGGCTAAGTGCCTTCGCCATCAAATCTAGCACGTTCGACCTCAATCGAATTGAAAATAAAGCTAAGTGCCTTCGCCACCAAAATAAAAAGTTCAACCTCATTAGAACTGAGAATAAGGCTAAGTGCCTTCGCCATCAAATCTTGCAAGTTCGTCCTCAGTCGAACTGGGAATAAGGCTAAGTGCCTTCTCCATCAAAGTAAAGTTCGACCTCGTTCGAATTAAGAATAAGGCTAAGCACCTCCGCCGTCAAATCTAGCAAGTTCGACCTCAGTCGAACTGGGGATAATTCTAAGTGCCTTCGCCATCAAAATAAAGTTTGTCCTCGCTCGAACTTAGAATAAGGCTAAGTGCCTTCGCCATCAAATCTAGCAAGTTCGATCTCAGTCAAACTAGGAATAAGGCAAAATGCCTTCTCCATCAAAGTAAAGTTCGACCTCGTTCGAAATAAGAATAAGGCTAAGTGCCTTCGCCATCAAATCTAGCAAGTTCAACCTCAGTCAAACTATGAATAAGGCTAAGTGCTTTCACCATCAAAGTAAAGTTCAACCTCGTTCGAATTGAGAATAAGGCTAAGCGCCTCCACCATCAAATTTAACAAGTTCGACCTCGGTCGAACTAGGAATAATGCTGTGTGTCTTCGCCATTAAAGTAAAGTTCGACCTCGTTCAAAGTGTGAATAAGGCTAACTGCCTTTGCCATCAAATCTAGCAAGTTCGAACTAGGAATAAGGTTAAGTGCCTTTGGCATCAAAGTAAACTTCGACCTCGTTCGAAATAAGAATAAGGTTAAGTGCCTTCGCAATCAAATCTAGCAAGTTCGACCTCAGTCGAACTGGGAATAAGGCTAAGTGCCTTCACCATCAAAGTAAAGTTTGACCTCGTTCAAACGGAGAATAAGGCTAAGCCCCTCCGCCGTCAAATTTAACAAGTTCGACCTTAATCGAACTAGGAATAATGCTAAGTGTCTTCGCCATCAAAGTAAAGTTCAACCTTGTTCGAACTGTGAGTAAGGCTAAGCTCCTTAGCCATCAAATCTAGCAAGTTCTACCTGAGTCGAACTAGGAATAAGGCTAGGTTCCTTTGCCATCAAAGTAAACTTCGACCTCGTTCGAAATAAGAATAAGGCTAAGTGCCTTTGCTATCAAATCTAGCAAGTTCGACCTCAGTCGAACTGGGAATAAGGCTAAGAGCCTTTGCCATCAAATTAAAGTTCGACCTCGTTCCAACTGAGAATAAGGCTAAGTGGCTTCGCCATCAAATCTAGCAAGTTCGACCTCAGTCGAACTGGGAATAAGGCTAAGTGCCTTCGCCATCAAAATAATGTTTGACCTCGTTCGAACTGAGAATAAGGTTAAGTGCTTTTGCCATCAAATCTAGCAAGTTTGACCTCAGTCAAACTAGGAATAAGGCAAAGTGCCTTCTCCATAAAAGTAAATTTCGACCTCGTTTGAAAAAAGAATAAGGCTAAGTGCCTTCGCCATCAAATCTAGCAAGTTCGACCTCAGTCCAACTGGGAATAAGGCTAAGTGCCTTCGCTATCAATGTAAAGTTCGACTTCGTTAGAACTAAGAATAAGGCTATGTGCCTTCGCCATCAAAATAATGTTTCACCTCGTTCGAACTGAGAATAAGGCTAAGTGCCTTCGCTATCAATGTAAAGTTCGACTTCGTTAGAACTAAGAATAAGGCTATGTGCCTTCGCCATCAAAATAATGTTTCACCTCGTTCGAACTGAGAATAAGGCTAAGTGCCTTCGCTATCAATGTAAAGTTCGACTTCGTTAGAACTAAGAATAAGGCTATGTGCCTTCGCCATCAAAATAATGTTTCACCTCGTTCGAACTGAGAATAAGGCTAAGTGCCTTCGCTATCAATGTAAAGTTCGACTTCGTTAGAACTAAGAATAAGGCTATGTGCCTTCGCCATCAAAATAATGTTTCACCTCGTTCGAACTGAGAATAAGGCTAAGTGCCTTCGCTATCAATGTAAAGTTCGACTTCGTTAGAACTAAGAATAAGGCTATGTGCCTTCGCCATCAAAATAATGTTTCACCTCGTTCGAACTGAGAATAAGGCTAAGTGCCTTCGCTATCAATGTAAAGTTCGACTTCGTTAGAACTAAGAATAAGGCTATGTGCCTTCGCCATCAAAATAATGTTTCACCTCGTTCGAACTGAGAATAAGGCTAAGTGCCTTCGCTATCAATGTAAAGTTCGACTTCGTTAGAACTAAGAATAAGGCTATGTGCCTTCGCCATCAAAATAATGTTTCACCTCGTTCGAACTGAGAATAAGGCTAAGTGCCTTCGCTATCAATGTAAAGTTCGACTTCGTTAGAACTAAGAATAAGGCTATGTGCCTTCGCCATCAAAATAATGTTTCACCTCGTTCGAACTGAGAATAAGGCTAAGTGCCTTCGCTATCAATGTAAAGTTCGACTTCGTTAGAACTAAGAATAAGGCTATGTGCCTTCGCCATCAAAATAATGTTTCACCTCGTTCGAACTGAGAATAAGGCTAAGTGCCTTCGCTATCAATGTAAAGTTCGACTTCGTTAGAACTAAGAATAAGGCTATGTGCCTTCGCCATCAAAATAATGTTTCACCTCGTTCGAACTGAGAATAAGGCTAAGTGCCTTCGCTATCAATGTAAAGTTCGACTTCGTTAGAACTAAGAATAAGGCTATGTGCCTTCGCCATCAAAATAATGTTTCACCTCGTTCGAACTGAGAATAAGGCTAAGTGCCTTCGCTATCAATGTAAAGTTCGACTTCGTTAGAACTAAGAATAAGGCTATGTGCCTTCGCCATCAAAATAATGTTTCACCTCGTTCGAACTGAGAATAAGGCTAAGTGCCTTCGCTATCAATGTAAAGTTCGACTTCGTTAGAACTAAGAATAAGGCTATGTGCCTTCGCCATCAAAATAATGTTTCACCTCGTTCGAACTGAGAATAAGGCTAAGTGCCTTCGCTATCAATGTAAAGTTCGACTTCGTTAGAACTAAGAATAAGGCTATGTGCCTTCGCCATCAAAATAATGTTTCACCTCGTTCGAACTGAGAATAAGGCTAAGTGCCTTCGCTATCAATGTAAAGTTCGACTTCGTTAGAACTAAGAATAAGGCTATGTGCCTTCGCCATCAAAATAATGTTTCACCTCGTTCGAACTGAGAATAAGGCTAAGTGCCTTCGCTATCAATGTAAAGTTCGACTTCGTTAGAACTAAGAATAAGGCTATGTGCCTTCGCCATCAAAATAATGTTTCACCTCGTTCGAACTGAGAATAAGGCTAAGTGCCTTCGCTATCAATGTAAAGTTCGACTTCGTTAGAACTAAGAATAAGGCTATGTGCCTTCGCCATCAAAATAATGTTTCACCTCGTTCGAACTGAGAATAAGGCTAAGTGCCTTCGCTATCAATGTAAAGTTCGACTTCGTTAGAACTAAGAATAAGGCTATGTGCCTTCGCCATCAAAATAATGTTTCACCTCGTTCGAACTGAGAATAAGGCTAAGTGCCTTCGCTATCAATGTAAAGTTCGACTTCGTTAGAACTAAGAATAAGGCTATGTGCCTTCGCCATCAAAATAATGTTTCACCTCGTTCGAACTGAGAATAAGGCTAAGTGCCTTCGCTATCAATGTAAAGTTCGACTTCGTTAGAACTAAGAATAAGGCTATGTGCCTTCGCCATCAAAATAATGTTTCACCTCGTTCGAACTGAGAATAAGGCTAAGTGCCTTCGCTATCAATGTAAAGTTCGACTTCGTTAGAACTAAGAATAAGGCTATGTGCCTTCGCCATCAAAATAATGTTTCACCTCGTTCGAACTGAGAATAAGGCTAAGTGCCTTCGCTATCAATGTAAAGTTCGACTTCGTTAGAACTAAGAATAAGGCTATGTGCCTTCGCCATCAAAATAATGTTTCACCTCGTTCGAACTGAGAATAAGGCTAAGTGCCTTCGCTATCAATGTAAAGTTCGACTTCGTTAGAACTAAGAATAAGGCTATGTGCCTTCGCCATCAAAATAATGTTTCACCTCGTTCGAACTGAGAATAAGGCTAAGTGCCTTCGCTATCAATGTAAAGTTCGACTTCGTTAGAACTAAGAATAAGGCTATGTGCCTTCGCCATCAAAATAATGTTTCACCTCGTTCGAACTGAGAATAAGGCTAAGTGCCTTCGCTATCAATGTAAAGTTCGACTTCGTTAGAACTAAGAATAAGGCTATGTGCCTTCGCCATCAAAATAATGTTTCACCTCGTTCGAACTGAGAATAAGGCTAAGTGCCTTCGCTATCAATGTAAAGTTCGACTTCGTTAGAACTAAGAATAAGGCTATGTGCCTTCGCCATCAAAATAATGTTTCACCTCGTTCGAACTGAGAATAAGGCTAAGTGCCTTCGCTATCAATGTAAAGTTCGACTTCGTTAGAACTAAGAATAAGGCTATGTGCCTTCGCCATCAAAATAATGTTTCACCTCGTTCGAACTGAGAATAAGGCTAAGTGCCTTCGCTATCAATGTAAAGTTCGACTTCGTTAGAACTAAGAATAAGGCTATGTGCCTTCGCCATCAAAATAATGTTTCACCTCGTTCGAACTGAGAATAAGGCTAAGTGCCTTCGCTATCAATGTAAAGTTCGACTTCGTTAGAACTAAGAATAAGGCTATGTGCCTTCGCCATCAAAATAATGTTTCACCTCGTTCGAACTGAGAATAAGGCTAAGTGCCTTCGCTATCAATGTAAAGTTCGACTTCGTTAGAACTAAGAATAAGGCTATGTGCCTTCGCCATCAAAATAATGTTTCACCTCGTTCGAACTGAGAATAAGGCTAAGTGCCTTCGCTATCAATGTAAAGTTCGACTTCGTTAGAACTAAGAATAAGGCTATGTGCCTTCGCCATCAAAATAATGTTTCACCTCGTTCGAACTGAGAATAAGGCTAAGTGCCTTCGCTATCAATGTAAAGTTCGACTTCGTTAGAACTAAGAATAAGGCTATGTGCCTTCGCCATCAAAATAATGTTTCACCTCGTTCGAACTGAGAATAAGGCTAAGTGCCTTCGCTATCAATGTAAAGTTCGACTTCGTTAGAACTAAGAATAAGGCTATGTGCCTTCGCCATCAAAATAATGTTTCACCTCGTTCGAACTGAGAATAAGGCTAAGTGCCTTCGCTATCAATGTAAAGTTCGACTTCGTTAGAACTAAGAATAAGGCTATGTGCCTTCGCCATCAAAATAATGTTTCACCTCGTTCGAACTGAGAATAAGGCTAAGTGCCTTCGCTATCAATGTAAAGTTCGACTTCGTTAGAACTAAGAATAAGGCTATGTGCCTTCGCCATCAAAATAATGTTTCACCTCGTTCGAACTGAGAATAAGGCTAAGTGCCTTCGCTATCAATGTAAAGTTCGACTTCGTTAGAACTAAGAATAAGGCTATGTGCCTTCGCCATCAAAATAATGTTTCACCTCGTTCGAACTGAGAATAAGGCTAAGTGCCTTCGCTATCAATGTAAAGTTCGACTTCGTTAGAACTAAGAATAAGGCTATGTGCCTTCGCCATCAAAATAATGTTTCACCTCGTTCGAACTGAGAATAAGGCTAAGTGCCTTCGCTATCAATGTAAAGTTCGACTTCGTTAGAACTAAGAATAAGGCTATGTGCCTTCGCCATCAAAATAATGTTTCACCTCGTTCGAACTGAGAATAAGGCTAAGTGCCTTCGCTATCAATGTAAAGTTCGACTTCGTTAGAACTAAGAATAAGGCTATGTGCCTTCGCCATCAAAATAATGTTTCACCTCGTTCGAACTGAGAATAAGGCTAAGTGCCTTCGCTATCAATGTAAAGTTCGACTTCGTTAGAACTAAGAATAAGGCTATGTGCCTTCGCCATCAAATCTAGCAAGTTCGACCTCAGTCAAACTTGGAATAAGGCTAAGTGCCTTCGCCATCAAAGTAAAGTTTGACCTTCTTTAAAATAAGAATAAGGCTAAGTGCCTTCGCTATCAAATCTAGAAAGTTTGACCTCAGTCGAACTGGGAATAAGGCTAAGTGCCTTCACCATCAAAGTAAAGTTCGACCTCGTTCGAACTGAGAATAAGGCTAAGTGCCTTCGCCATCAAATCTAGCAAGTTCGACCTCAGTCCAACTGGGAATAAGGCTAAGTGCCTTCACCATCAAATTAAAGTTTGACCTCGTTCGAACTGAGAATTAGGCTAAGTACATTTGTCATCAAAATAAAGTTCGACCTCATTCGAACTGAGAATAAGGCTAAGTGAATTCGCCATCAAATCTAGCAAGTTCGACCTCAGTCGAACTTGGAATAAG
>MU755312.1:6044-40373 GCA_026770625.1 Nicotiana glauca
GATTGCTATTTGTGGAAAATGAGACACTTAGTCTCTTTAAGGAAGGCCTGTTTTGGAAAAGTCAACCGGATGTTGACTTATGAGTTAGAGGGCTCGGATGGGATTTCTGGTAATTTGGTTAGCTTTAGGAAGTGAATTATGACTTAGGAGTGTGATCGGAATTGATTTTGGAGGCCCGGTGAGAATTAGGCTTGAATTGGCGAAGTTAGTATTTTGGCGAATTCCGGTTTATGGGTGAGAATTTGATCCGAGGGTCGGAATGGAATTCCGAGAGTTGCTGTAGTTTGTTTAGGTGATTTTGGATATGTGTGCAAATTTTCAGGTCATTCGGACATCGTTTAGTTGGGTTTTTGATCAAAAGTGCATTTCGGAAGTTCTTGAAGTACTTAGGCTTTGATTTGGTGAAATTTGATGATTTGGATGTTAACGATAGTGTTTTGATGGTTCGAGCAAGTTTGAATAAGGTAATAGATCATGTTTTTGCTTTTGGTTGAGGTCCCGGGCGCCTCGAGATGAATTCGGGTGGTTAAACGGAGAGTTTTGAAGTTTGTTGCATGTTTAAGGTTGCAGGTTCTGGTATTTTCGCACCTGCGGTTTTGGGACCGCAGGTGCAGTCTCGCAGAAGTAGTCGATGGGAGCACAGAAGATGAAATAGTGCTCAGGGTAGGTGTCGCAGAAGCGGAATCCTGGTCGCTAAAGCGGGTTCGCGGGAGAGGATACTTTGCCGCAGAAGCGGGCTTGGACCTTTTAAGTTGAAACGCAGAAGCGGTGGATTGGGCGCAAAAGCGGTAACCGCGGGTGCGGTGTTCGAACCGTAGAAGCGGAAATCTGGGCAGAATAATAAGTTAAGTCTTCTTCGCGAATTTTGAAAGAGCAAACATTTTGGACTTCGGACTAAGGCGATTTTCGGGTGATTTTGAAGAGGGTTTCGAGAGTCTTCATTAGGTATGGATTCTTGGACTTAGATTATGATATTATTGTGTATAAACATGGATTAACACTGAAAATCCAAGGAATTAAAGGTTAAAAATGGAGGCTAGGGCTTGAGTTTTTGATATTCCAAATTGGGATTTTGATAGGTCATTTGAGCTCGAATTTGAGAGTTCTTGGTATGTACGGACTCGTGGCGAGACGAGAAATCCGTTAATATGAGTTTTCTAATTTTTCGAGAAGCGGGCCCGGAACTCGGGTTTTGTTAGTTTCGGGATTTTTGCTATATTTCGATTGTTTTCGATTGGGCATTGTTCCCTTGGTATATTGTAATATATTCGCTCTGATTTTGGTTAGATTCGACGCGCGTGGAGGCCAATTGAGGGGCAAAGGCATCGCGAGCGAGGAATTTCACTGGTTCGAGGTGAGTAATACTTGTAAATGATATCCTGAGGGTTCGAAACCCTGAATTTGCACATCATAGTGCTGTATTGAGGTGACTTGCACACCGGATATGAGCGTGGGGTAAAGCACCATTGGGGATTGTGACTTGGTCCATCCCGGTTGTTGATTTTACTGTGTATTTAACTGAAACTACTTGTTATCATCATAATTTGGGCTGATTGCCATGTTTGGGCTTCGTGCCAACTATGTGAATCCTTCGGGGATTGAGATTACTGTTTTTGTATATCTTGCATATCATTTGGTTCAGTCCAAGATTTTAAATACTTTTTTGTAAACTCAGTCGTAATTCTAAGTTTTGAAAACTCAAATGATATTTTAAATATTATTTCGGGCTGAGAACTACTGTTTTATAAATGCCCAAGGGGCTTATGATGTTTTCTGGACTGATTATGGGTGGCTCGGGCTGCACGCCGCAGCAGTGACTTGAAACAGTGGTAACAATGACACTGTGTGATATGACTTGAAACATTATGGGTGGATCGGTCTGTGCGCCGCAATAGTATTATACTGATTATGGGTGGCTCGAGCTGCGCGCCGCAGCGGTGTTACATTGATATTGAGGCCGAGTGCCTGGATGATTATATTGATATTGATATGAGGCTGAGAGCCTAGATTTGATGCCACGAGATGGCTTGTTATTGCGCTTGGGCTGTAGGAGCCCCTCCGGAGTCTGTACACACCCCCTGTGAGCGCCGTCGACGATAAATAAACATGGGCTGCTCGGGCTGCGCACCGCAGTGGGTACTGGAATGTACCATCATATGCATTGCATTACATTCATGCATTTGTTCATTATTTGTTGTCTGTGATATTCCTGGAGATATTTATCTGCTTTTTGCTGGTGCTATCTGATCATTGAGTGTTGGGGCCCGAGTGGCTGACCAGGAACGAGGATATTGCCCGAGGGACGGATTTCTATGCATAGTATCACAAATTGTTTTGAAAGTATTTTTGGCAACTGTTAAAAAGATCATTTTCAAAAGAGGTTTTAACTGAGCCCAGATGTTTTCCAAAGGATTTCACGGTTTTACTGTTTTCTAAAAAGGGGTTGTACTGTTCTGTATAGCATGATGGAGTGCCTTACGTGATTTCTTGCCTTCAACTATTATTTACCTTTATTACTCATTGAGTTGGAGTACTCACTTTACTCCCTGCACCTCGTGCGCAGTTGCAGGTATTGTTCACCCGGTAGCGGGTTTTGAGCTGATTGAAGATTTGTTATCATAGTTGAGCCAGGTGATCGCTAGCGTCAGCGTCACCAGATCTTCTCCCTTATTTTATGTTGGTCATGTTATTTTCAGACTTTATTCCTATTTCTGGACTTATAGTACTTTAGTAAACTCTGTAGTAGCTCATGACTAGTGACACCCCGATGTCGGGCTGTGACGGGATGGTTCCCTGTTGTTATCGTTGTTTTCCGCGCTTTTGATTATGCTAATCATATTTTAGCTTTATAAATGTTAAATAACTGTTAAAAGGAGGCATTTGTTTTGTTGGCTGGCCTTGTCTTCACGAGAGGCGCCATCACGACCGGGTTTGGGATTTGGGTCGTGACATGCCCAGTTTACCATTCGCGAACGTGGCCTCTTTCCCGCAAACGCGAAGGGCAATTTTGCCCAGCGAATTTTTAAGTCAATAACAGAACCAGTGACGGGAAAAACATATCACTTCACGAGCTCTTCCTTCTCCAAAGTCCTAGGGCAAATTTTAGAGCACTTCTTCATCAAAACTTCTTGGGTAAGCATTGTTTAACTTGTTTTCTTCAATTTCCTTCATTAATTACTAATTTCCTAGCCCTAAATCATGAATTCAAGGTAGAAATTAGGGGTTTTGGGTAGAGTTAGTGTTTTAGGAATTTTGAGTGATTCAACCTCGAATTGGGGTCGAATCTTAAACAAATTATATATTTGAACTCGTGGGGTTATGTGTGACTAGGTTTTGTCCGAGCCTCGTGTTTGGACCATGTAGGCTCGGTGTCGAATTTTGGTATTTTTGGAAGAATGCTAGAAAACTCATTTATAGTCTATGAGATTATGTTGTTGAGCCCTAATTGATATTATTAAATTAATTATGCCTAGATATCATTATTTCGGAGTCGGATTTTAGAGGAAAGGCGGTATTAGAGAGTTGATTGCTATTCTTTGGATCGAGGTAAGTATTTGATCTAACTTTGGCTTGAGGGAATAAGATTAGAGTATTATTTATTGTTAATTGCTAAATGATCGAGTACGGTGTATAGGCATGGTGACAAGTATCTATATACCCGTATCTAGTATGACCGTGGGTCTTTGTTGGTACTTGTTTTGGTATACTTTGGGACTCTTCCAAGCTAATTAATGATTTTCTACATAATGTGAGAAGTTTGAGGATTATTTATGAATTGTGAATTCTTTGGAGCGTTGGCTCAAACAATAAAATACTATCGAGTAAGAAATGAAAGAATTGGAAAGAGATGTGATTATCTCCCTTGCGGGGATGTGTAAGTTGTTGATATTTCTCCCTTGCCGGGATTTGGATGTTTAATTGTGTTCTTCCCTTGCCGGGACATTTCTTGTTATTATTTATTTCCCTCGCCCGTTTGGTTGTGATTTCTATTTGGGTGAGGAAGAGTGAATATGCACGAAGGGTCATTCCGTACCATTGTTTGATTATATTCGCACGAAGGGACATTCCGTGCTATTGTTGATTATATAATGCACGAAGGGTCATTTCGTGACATTGTTGATTATATTATGCACGAAGTGTCATTCCGTGCCATTGTTTGATTATATTCGCACAAAAGGACATTCCGTGCTATTGTTGATTATATTATGCACGAAGGGTCATTTCGTGCCATTGTTGATTATATTTGCACGAAGGATCATTCTGTGCCATGAAATGAGAGTTATGTGAGGAAAGCACGAAGGGTGATGCCGTGCATTTTGTTTGATTGCTTTGGGTGAGGATGAGAGTAAAAGCACGAAGGTTGATGCCGTGCAACTGTTGGATTTCTTGTCTCTGTTAGTTATTGTTATGCCCTGTTTCTTATTTAAGTTGATGACCTTTATATCCGGATTGTACTCCCCCATAGCATGTTTCCCTCCCTTTTAATTGTTTAGTTTTGGTATTCTTTCCTTTTATTGCACATATATATATATAGAGAGAGAACTATACAGGTTGATTGGTAGTCCTGTCTAGCCTTGTCACTACTTCGTCAGGGTTAGGCCAGGCACTTACCAACACATGAGGTCGATTGTGCTGATGCTACACTTCTGTGCTTTTTGCACAGATCACGGTACCGGAGCAGCTTTTGGATCACAGCAGTAGCACGTTGAGTGGGAGCTGACTTCAGTCCAGGGACTACGAGGTAGCCTAGCTGGCGTTTGCAGGCTGGAGTCCCTTTCCATATTTTCTGTTTATTTTCATTGTACCGAGACAGACACGATGTATTTTTCTATTCAGACTTGTTTGTAGTACTCATTAGTAGTCCGTGAGATAGCGACTCCAGTCCTTGGGTAGTGAAATATTTAACTTCCGCATTTTAGATTTTCATTTACTTATGTTATAAAAGACTTCCGCTTTCATTTAAAGGTTTATTATTGTTATTACTGTTGTGTTGTTATTCAAAGGGTTAAATATTTGGCTTGCCTAGCTCCAATAGTAGGCGCCATCACGACTCCCGATGGTGAAAAATTCGGGTCGTGACAAGGCAATAAGATACAAATATGACATGCATTTAGAACCATTTGGTAATTGTTGGATCGTATGATCTGCATGCTTATATTAAAATTTATCTATATACTGCCTAGTGCGTATATTAAATTTTTCTGATGATTATATGTTATTATGTCATCTTTGTCGCTATTCAATGGTTTGTAACATATGCCATATTTAGGACCAAAGTAGCTTCAGTGGCTACTAAAAGAATCTATAGTATCCCCTTAAGAGATAAAAAATTTCTAAATTGGATGAAATAACTGACACTACATATCTTCCAAAGAAGCACTTTTCCTCTTTAAGTGTAAATCTGAAGAAATAATGTGTGTATTTTGATTATATAACAAAATGTCCTCTTAAGGATAATAAATATGATAATAAGCATATAAAGAGATCTAAAATAAAGAAGAGAAGGAAAAACGAAACTTGAAAAATGAATCAATAGCTGTATTATTTTACACTTACAAGTATACAATTCTTTACTCCAAATCACTTGCTTCATCAAACACTTTAATATTATTGTGAACAATTAATCTTCAAAATATCATGAACACTACCACTCTTCCTATTCTATACCTCGTAAGATTACCAGATACTTTAATGCCTCCTAATATTTTACAGTTTAGGGTCGTGTGAAGTAAGAGCCAATTCTTTCTCAAAATGGAAAAGTAATATAATACGACTCTGCACATTGACTACAAAAAAATTATAAACGGATATGTTCATGTCATATGTTCCTGGACTAAAAACATTTCAGTGCAAATCATTATGCATTGCTCTTGAAAAAAACACAAACAACAACGTATTTATGATTTGTACTAATAGAAAGATATGTTGGTAGAATGGTTAGAATTATATAAAAAGTTCTGAAAATGTTACAACTGCAAAAATAACTGCACAACCGATAGATAATGGATCATTGTATTGATTCTTTTATGCAAAAGCAAAGAATCCAAATAATATAAGAAAAATGGATATTTGAGACTAAAGGATCTCAAAGGCTATTACTTGAGACAAGTTAGTACTTTAAGAACTTTGTTGTAATGACAAATACTGATGCGTGTTTATGTACACATAACTTTTGCAATATTATAATGAAGAGATTTTTACGTGGATGATCTCTTTATAAAAATTATTTTGTTAACTAATAGTACACTTCATTTATTTCAATAATAACATATTTTATTACAAATACAGCATTATAGAAAAATAACTGGCAGTCCCTTAAATGTTGCACCCAATATTTAAGGAAATCGTTTCCAATTTAAAATCTTAAATGCCGCACCCAATATCTAAGTAAAGCGTTTCCATTTCAAAAGTTCAAAATGGCAGCACCCAATTTTTAATGCTGTATTTGTAATAAATGATGCTATTATTAAAATAAATGAAGAATACTATTAGTTAAGAAAATAATTTTTATAAAGAGATCATCCATGTAAAAATCTCTAAAAATTATGAGGCCCAAAGAGATGCTTTAGCAGCCTTACTCTTGGGCCGGCACTATGTTTAGCTTATACTAATAGAAATTAGTACCCCGAGGCTCCTATTTTACATAAATAATATGATTTCTCGCTGACCTCACCAGTTATTAGAACCCTTGTACATGAAGAAATATTCTAGTGCCTTATTGATAGGCGGACTAATGTTAGGATTAAAGCTATTATTCTTAAAGATTTTTCTTGTCACGACCCAAAATCCACTAAAGGTCGTGGTGGCGCCGGACATTACTGTCAGGCAAGCCAACCAAAATACTTAATTAAATTCTTGTTTAAACAATTTCCGAAATACACTCCATCTATATGATTAAAACGACACTCAGTATGTTCCTCCGAATGAATAATGAAATACTTAACAAGTTTTAAAGTTTCTGAATAAACTCAAATACATCCCAGAACCCGGTGTCACAAGTACATGAGCAATTTTAAAGAAAAACCGAATAAAGTACAACAGCTGTCCGGAATACAATTGGACAGAAAATAAATAAAACCCTGAGGGAGACTATACCAGATGCGGGTCGCCTCGAGAAGTGCAGCTCATCTAAGTCTCCGTATCCCCATGCTGTCACGCCCAGTAGGCCACTAGAGTTACATATACCTGTGCAACAAAAATGTACAGAAGTCTAGTATGAGTACGAAAATAACGTGTACTCAATGAATATCCCGTCTAATCTCGAAGAAGTAAAGACGAGATGGTCAACTTCGACACTTACTAGTGGTCTAATAATAATATGGTGAAGATGTGAGGATAACATGGATTTCTCTAGCAATTATAACTCATAGAGCAAGAAAACAAGTAACACCTTCTCAAATAATATGAAAATTCCAAGATTTACTTTTCGTTATCTTTATTAGTTTATAGCGGCCAAAAAGGCGATATCAACTTCAATAAGTTTCAGGATAAGCAATGCAAGCATGCGCATATTATGCCGAGGTCGATGGCCCGCTCCAACAGAAATGTAACTGTGCACTTCCCGAGGGTCGACAGCGCGCCTATAGATGCATCTATTTAATCTGTCGAGGCGTTCGGCCCATTTCATAAATAAACACACAGACAGTCAATCAAGAAGGTCCACACGGAGTAATTATCCAATGAAAACAAATCCTCTTTAATCATTTAAGAAAAATGAAGTTTTTTCTATTTAGAAATTCGTTTACTAATTCGATGTGATTTAAGCAATTCAAGCTATCAATAAGTTCGTAAAATAATCCAAGTATAGCATGCTTTTGGGTCCTAACTACCCGGTCAATAGCATAATAGTAGCTACATACGAACTCTCGTCACCTCGTGCGTACGTAGCCCCCACACATAGGAGCACATAATTAATTATTTCACCAATAGGGACAATTCCCTCTTACAAGGTTAGAAAGGAGACTCAACTCGCTCCGAAGATCCATAACCGACATTCCACGCCCTTCCGAAGACTCTAATCGATGCACAACGTTTAAAAACTAGCCAATAATCATGTAAATCCATTAATATATGCTAAGGTACTTATTATAATCCAATTTATAATAATTCCTAACCCCGATCAAAAAGTTAACGAAAACGCCCTCGGGCCTACGTGCCCGGAATCCGAAATTTTTCGAAGATAAAGTTTACCCATAGCCTCACGAACTCAAATATATTTTTTTTCTTTAAATTCCATACTCAAAATGGTGGTCAAAATCTAAGAATACTAATTTTCTAGGTCTTTCCTCAAATCCCAAGTTTTCTACAAATTCCTTGCCTAAATCCATATATAAACTTTGTATTTAACTCAAAATAGGTGGGGGTAATTTACCTTATCATTGATGATGAAAATCCTCTATTGAAACCCTCCAAGAATCGCCCAAGCCAAGAAAATATGAGAGGAAATGGCCAAAAATTTAATTTTTAAAACCCCTCTCTGCCTCAAGCACTTTCCGCACATACGGTCCTTTGACCGCTTCTGCGGCCCACGAGCCCCTGACCAAAATCCGCTTCTGCGCTCCTCCTTCCGCACGTGCGGTCCCGCTTCTGCGGAATTATGGCCAAATCTATGGTCCCAGCTCCCTTCACCTCCAACCGCTTCTGCGGCTTTGTGTCCGCTTCTGCGGCTCCGCACCTTTGGCCCAATTCTCGCAGGTGCGGCTATGACAGCAACCAGCACTCCAGCCTTCTTCCAAACTCCAAATTCGATCCGTTAACTATCCGGAATCCACCCGAGGCCTCCAGGACCTCAACCAAACCTACCAACCAATCTCAAAACACGTTACGGACTTGCTCAAGGCCTCAAATCACATCAGACAATACTAAAATCAAGATTCGACCTCCAATCCAAACTTAATGAATTTTAGAATTTTAAACTTCTATTTTCGATATTTAAACCTATCAAATCATGTCCGATTGACCTCAAATTTTGCACACAAGTCATATTCGACATTACGAACCTACTCCAACTTTCGGAATTGGAATCCGACCCCGATATCAAAAAGTCCACTTCCACTCAAACTTCTCAAAAACCTTCAAATTTCTATCTTTAGCCAAATGGCTCCAAAATGACCTACGGACCTCCGAATTTACTTCCGATCGTGCTCCCAACTCTAGAATCACCATACGGAGCTGCTCCCAGACTCAGAATCCCAATCGGACATCTATATACCAAAATGCACTTCAACCCAAACTTATAAAATTTCTTTCAAAATGCTACTTTCCACAAAAGGCGCCAAAACACTCCCGGGTCATCCAAAACCCGATCCTAGCATACGCCGAAGTCCGAAATCATAATACGAACTTGTTGGAACCTTCAGATCCCGATTCTAAGCTCGTTTACTCAAAATTCTAATCCTAGTTAATTCTTTCAACTTTACGCTTCCGAAATGAGAATTCTCTTTCCAAATCAACTATGAACTTCCCAAAACTTAATTCCGACCACGTGTACAAGTCATAATACCTGAAATGAAGTTGTTCATGGCCTCAGACTGTTGAACGACGTGCTAGAGCTCAAAACAATTGCTCGGGTCGTTACATTCTCTCCCACTTAAACATACGTTCGTCCTCGAACGTGCTGATAATCACACTGAAGTAGTCTGAAATCGCTATTTAACACCTCACGCCCTTCCCGTGCTACCACAACTCCGTTGAGCAAATTAGCTCGATAAATTCTGGAGATATTCCCTTTTATTCAAGCAAATAAGCCTTAGAGCCCAATTCTAACATCCGAAATTCTTTGCCCGACCTGTTTTCAACATACGATCACCGTATCAATCACTACACGCTGTACCCAAACATGGCTGCATAACTTTGCTGTATTCATGCCTAGCATTACTTTACTCACCGGACCACAATAATATTTTCTGATAAACTTAGTCAAAATTCTATGAATCTGATGCTCCCATTGCACCCGATGACATACACAGGTCTTACTCTAACTCTTACAATGCCGCCACAACGGAAGAGATGTGCAGAAATTCATAATCAACTACCGAGTCAACCAATCATTGAGTCTATACTTCTGACAAGAAACATTACCACATTCTGAACCAAATAATGATCTTTGCTCCTTAATATATTTCACGTAATCAGATTGCACTGATCCTAAATCCAACAATCTCGTCTTACCCAGTACGAACTGCCCAGGCAATAAGCCACCCCGGACATAATCATAACTCTCATATGATGCCACAATGTGCCAATAGGCTACCAATTCGAACACGATACAAAAGGAAAATGAACTCTGGAAGGAATTACCTAACTCACACACTAATACGGACTTTCCTTAGAAAATAGGAAGCAAGGCATACAAAAATAGCATATAGAAAACTATACTCAATATCACATTGTTGCGGCGCACAACCCGATCTAGATAACATACCCATGACGGCGTGCCACCCGATCCATACATAGATTTCACATAAGGAGATGCACATCGAGCTGAATTTGCTCATTACAACAAAATACCGAATATCGGTGATAAGCATGGTAAGTGCATAATAACATCCCTGGGTGAACATACAGCGCTATAAGCTACAAAACTCGAGCACAACTGAGGTGCGATATACAATCTGAATCTTAAGAGCCAATTTGCTCATAGAACATCATTTTTACGCGAATCCTCAACATATAAGCAATTTCTCAAACCGTCCCACAACTCACACGGTGCAATGCATCGCTGCATGAGATACCTGACAATGAAATTTCACCCTGACTACTCCCCCATAAGGAGCGCATAACTTAAATGAACATGTTTGGCCTGATATAGAGCTCATATTCACATTTGAATCCATCCACCGACCTCAAGCTGATTCTGGTCGCACTGACTAGGCTAATAACCCTTCCAAGGCTCATAATAACTCTCATTCCTTTCATAACGCATAAGAAAAACCATCATAACCGGAGCGAACCTCCACATTCCATAACCCAATAAACAAAGTGCCCTCCAGGCATAAATTCTCGAATTAATGATATTACCACAATCCTCATACTTGGTTTAAATATTTAATCAATCAAGTGACTACATGTCACACTTATACGATCTTCTTGTGGGACACGCTCCCACAACCTTCTGAAACGAATAACGGGTCCGCATATCCAAACCACCAGCCGCACTAACGCTAAAAAGCGATCAAGAATCATTAACCAGGATGCAAAGCCTATTTCACAAAAACACCGATCTCAGGTGACGCTGAAGACAATACCAACTTACCTTAAACACCGAAACTCATTTCTTGCTCATCCGAGATTGTGACATCCTTGTCCACACCGAGCTATTACCTTGATCTTTACTTCAAATTCTATACCACTCACTGCACCCATTATGCCAACATGCGATAGAACACGATTCTCATCATAACTCCGGAACCACTAATAGGTTAACACTTCATCATATAAAAACCATTCTTCTAGACTCACTTAAGGAGAACCATAGACGCACACACATAAATTCTCATAGCCATAGTATATGCAAACATATAAGTAGTGGTCTAAGCCAACATAGCCCTTCCAGGATCCGCCTACACATAACATGCCATAACAGAAGAATGCTTCTGAACAACATTAATTACGACAACCGACAAGCCTCACACGTACTGCCACAAATCACATGCATAACTTGATCACGCTGAAGGAACTGACCTCTACCACCAATACACCAACTCAACTGTGGTTAACCAATATATCTTCCTTCGATTTACCCTGATTTCCTTAGTAACAACAATAATTCCTTTCAACACACAATACGCCCCTCCGCACTCACCCCGAGTGACCTTGAACCGCGAGACCATGCTGTCTCAAATCACATGAACCCTTTCATGTCTTTCTTGTGCGCTCATTTCCACCCTCAACTGATATGCCCATTCTACGACTCTAAAGTCCTTTCTCATTTTCTTCTCAAGTGTTACACTGCAAGTCAAAACATCATAGAACATTTTGGGCCTCCACCCATAAGCTGCTGCAAAAACTTGATTCTTAAATGTCGAATCATTAGGCATCATACTTTATCTATTGAATTCACTAGGGCCGTTGTTGAGAGCCACCCACTGTGACGTGGTCCTGAATATAATCAACTCCATGAATACCCTCTCGATGGAGCACCCGACAACATCATTCCCCAAATCTGAACATAGGCCAATAAGGCCAACGATAGCATACCCTTAATAATTCCTTTGCTCAAATTACCACTTATGTTCTTTTCCTATAGCTGGAATAACCCATCAATATGCTAATCACTAGAAACTTCGCAAGTAGTTAACCATGCAGCCCAATCATAGATGGTGGGACGTTCCCACTTAGCTCGAAGCCACTATTACACAACTCTAGAGTTCACCAGGATTCTTAATCTCTTATTGACATAACCTTGCGCAATCAGCCGCCAAAATTCTCAATATCTTACTATAGAAATCATTAACAACATTCTCACAACCAATGTTGTATAACCAATAGAATTCTTCGCAGAAGCTTCGCCAACCACGCGACCGCTAACCTGCTCACAGGGAATAACCCACCTGTGGAAATCACTCCCCGACATCTTCCAATGCTGCCACACGGGGTATAATCACTACGACATCAATAACCAATCCTGAGTCCGAGATCACTCTCTAGTTACACAAGTCCATTTATCCCTCATGGACATCACTTAAGTATGCGACAACATCCTCCCAATTCAAAGTTATATATTATCCTTCTTCTTTTCCGGCAGCTCCTTCCCTTTATATCAAATCTCCCGCCGCATAATAGCCCATACTTCAAATTAAATCTGTAGACCCCAATCACCAATCACTAATATTATCAAATCACTCCAAACTCTCCTTAAAGTACGTGGTCATCCCACTACAAGCCCACATGCAACTCGGCCACTCTCCCATTTTGCCGGAACTCATCCCCTTAATCGACTACTCGACCCTTGGCCTCTTATATTCGGTCTTCTAGAAATTTTAGCCACAGCCTGACACGTCCCACATGTCTTTGCTCATCCTTTGCTACTCAGCTGCTGCCTTAAAAAATTCTATCTTTGAAATGCCGATTCAATCCTGAACCACCGTACCTGGCGATATCTAACAACCGCATTTTTCGATACTATCTCCCAAAAGCTTGCCCCAACGGCGAATTGTAGAAGGTCATAACACCGGCGAGCTTAGTACATTCATCAAGGATAATGACACCTTATCACAAATGATAATTCCTCCACGCTTGCAAATACCAAGCCTCGTTACCCCGTCATCGCAAATCTGCGCGTTCTTAGTCCGATTGCCCTTCCCTTTCTGGGAATAAAATACCGAATCCCTATATCATGCACTGAGTAAACCTCCCTTTAAGTCATTTACTACCCCGACACGTGAGCAACATCCTACCATCATATCACTACTGTGGAACAATCGTTCATAAGCATCATGGCAACTTGTGCCTAGCCTCAAAGCCCTCAGAAGTACCATCTGGGCTGAAACAATAAAGTATCCTTCCACAAGGCAACAATAATAGCTCAGACAACTATACCGGGAGAAACATCCTGCACCATATTCATAATATCATTACAATTCTTCAATTCTCGATGAATAGCAAGCGCTTTGCGTCGCGTAAGTTTGGGAAGGAAACAAAGGCATAAGCCTCACAGGAATCAAATCGCACGATGAGGAATCAAGAAGGGAAGTACTCCTAACAGCCCTGCATCCTCTCGAGGATAAGTACAGATGTCTCTATACCGATCCGCGAGAGTCTGCTAGACTTTCTCATGACTCTTGAGACCCTAGGAACCTAGTGCTCTAATACCATGTTGTCACAACCCAAAATCCATTAAGGGTCGTGGTGGCGCCGGACACTGCTGTCAGGAAAGCCAACCGAAAAACTTAATTAAATTCTTGTTTAAATAATTTCCGAAATACACTCCATCTATATGATTAAAACGACACTCAGTATGTTCCTCCAAATGGATAATGAAATACTTAATAAGTTTTAAAGTTTTTGAATAAACCCCCATAACCCGGTGTCACAAGTACATGAGCAATTTCTAAGAAAAATCGAATAAAGTACAATAGCTGTCCGGAATACAGTTGGATAGAAAATAAATAAAACCCTAAGGAAGACTATATAGCTGCGGGTCGCCTCGAGAAGTGCAGCTCACCTAAATCTCCGTATCCCCATCCTGTCATGCCCAGTAGGCCATTAGAGTTACATATACTTGTACAACAAAAATTTACAGAAGTGTAGTATGAGTACGAAAACAACGTGTACTCAATGAGTATCCCGTCTAATCTCGAAGAAGTAGAGACGAGATGGTCAACTTCGACACTTACTAGTGGTCCAATAATAATATGGTGAAGATGTGAGGATAACATGGATTTCTTCAGCAATTATAACTCATAGAGCAAGAAAACAGGTAACACCTTCTCAAATAATATGGAAATTCCAAGATTTACTTTTCGTTATCTTTATTAGTTTATAGTGGCCAAAAAGGCGATATCAACTTCAATAAGTTTCAGGATAAGCAATGCAAGCATGCGCATATTATGACGAGGTCGACGACCCGCTCCAACAGAAATGTAACTGTGCACTTGCCGAGGGTCGACGGCGCGCCTATAGATGCATCTATTTAATCTGCCGAGCCATTTGGCCCGTTCCATAAATAAAGACACAGAAAGTCAATCAAGAAGGTCCACACGGAGTAATTATCCAATAAAAACAAATCCTCTTTAACCATTTAAGGAAAATGAAGTTTTATCTGTTTAGAAATTTGTTTACTAATTCGATGTGATTTAAGCAATTCAAGCTATCAATAAGTTCGTAAAATAATCCATGTATAGCATGCTTTTGAGTCCTAACTACCCGATCAATAGCATAATAGTAGCTATGCACGGACTCTCGTCACCTCGCGCGTACGTAGCCCCCACAAATAGGAGCACATAATCAATTATTTCACCTATGGGGACAATTCCCTCTTACAAGGTTAGAAAAGAGACTCACCTCGCTCCGAAGATCCGTAACCGACATTCTACGCCCTTCCGAAGACTCGAATCGATGCACAACGCTCCAAAACTAGCCAATAATCATGTAAATCCTTTAATATATGCTAATGTACTCATTATAATCCAATTTATAACAATTCCTAACCCCGATCGAAAAGTTGACGAAAATGCCCACGTGCCCGGAATCCGAAATTTTTTGAAGATAAAGTTTACCCATAGCCTCACGAACTCAAATATATAATTTTCTTTAAATTCCATATTCAAAATCGTGGTCAAAATCCAAGAATACAAATTTTCTAGGTCTTTCCTCAAATCCCAAGTTTTCTACTAATTCCTTGCCTAAATCCATATATAAACTTTGTATTTAACTCAAAATAGGTGGGGGTAACTTACCTTATCATTGATGATGAAAATCCTCTCCTGAAACCCTCCAAGAATCGCCCAAGCCAAAAAAATATGAGAGAAAATGGCCAAAAATCCGATTTTCATAACCCCTCTCTGCCTCCAGCACTTTCCGCACATGCGGTCCTTTGACCGCTTCTGCGGTTCCGCATGTGCGGTCCAAATACCGCTTCTGCGGTTCCCCACCAAGCTCCCTTTCTGCTTCTGCATTCCTCCTTCTGCATGTGCGGTCCCGTTTCTGCGGAACCTTGACCGCATCTGCGACCCACGAACCCCTGACCAAAATCCGCTTCTGCGCTCCTCCTTCCGCAGGTGCGGTCCCGCTTCTGCGGAAATATGACCGCATCTACGGTCCCAGCTACCTTCACCTCCAACCGCTTCTGCGGCTTTGTGTCCGCTTTTGCGGCCCAATTCTCGCAGGTGCGGTTATGACAGCAACCAACACTCTAACCTTCTTGCAAACTCCAAATTCGATCCGTTAAATATCCGGAATCCACCCAAGGCCCCCGGGACCTCAACCAAACCTACCAACCAATCTCAAAACACGTTACGGACTTGTTCGCGGCCTCAAATCACATCAAACAACACTAAAATCATGAATCGACCTCCAATCCAAACTTAATGAACTTTAGAATTTCAAACTTCTATTTTCGATGTTTAAACCTATCAAATCACGTCCGATTGACCTCAAATTTTGCACACAAGTCATATTCGACATTACGGACCTACTCCAACTTTCGGAATCGGATTCCAACCCCGATATCAAAAAGTCCACTTCCGGTCAAATTTCTCAAAAACCTTCATATTTCTATCTTTAGCCAAATGACTCCAAAATGACCTACGGACCTCCGAATTCACTTCCGATCACGCTCCCGACTCCAGAATCACCATACGGAGTTGCTCCTAAACTCGGAATCCCAACCGGACATCTATATCACTGAAATGCACTTCAACCCAACTTATGAAATTTCTTTCAAAATGCTACTTTCCACAATAGGCGCCAAAACGCTCCCGGGTCATCCAAAACCCGATCCGGGCATATGCCCAAGTCCGAAATCATAATACGAACCTGCCGGAACCTTCGGATCCTGATTATGAGGTCGTTTACTCAAAATTCCAATCCTAGCTAATTCTTTCAACTTTAAGCTTCCGAAATGAGAATTCTCTTTCTAAATCAACTCTGAACTTCCCGAAACTTAATTCCGACCACGCGTACAAGTCATAATACCTGAAATGAAGCTGTTCATGGCCTCAGACTGCTGAACGATGTGCTAGAGCTCAAAACGACCGGTCGAGTCGTTACATTTCCACTTATGGTTGTATATTTAATTAATTCTTCGTGTTACCTTCAAACCCTTATTCTGAAAGATTTTTCCACTTATGGTTGTATATTTAATTAGTTCTTCGTGTTACCTTCAAACCCACAAGTATGGTTTGTTATTTACATGATTTATATATATTATCGTCTGACTAGTATGCATGACAATCTGGGAAAATGAGGAATCCATTATTTTTCCTTGCTTTGTTTGATAAATTAAAGTGGGTAGGGAAATAAATAACAATTGTTTCCTTGGATCCATCAAATATTTTTCGTGGTTTCTCTTTTATTTTTAACTAGTAATATTGCCTGCGCTTTTCGCGGCCGTTAAAATTTTATTTACTAGATATTTTATTGATCTTTTTAGTAAACTAGTTTCTATGTTCGTATGCTGCACGAGTATCTTAAGTCAAGTATCACATGATTTGTATAAAAATAGTAAAAAATGTGTGACATTTTAGAGGTTGCCTTTCCACCTGAGCTTGGCGTACTGGAAGTTGCACAAAATTTTCGAACCCAATGTAATTTTTCCTAAACTTTGGGTTTAAAAATTCTTAAATTATATTTTAAGGTAATTTTAATATCCAGGCTATACGAATGAAAATAATTCACTATCATTAAGTTAAAATTATCAGTCTTTCTAGCATAAATTAATATAGTTCAAGATGATTCTTTTAAGTTCTATCATTGATTTGATTAATGATAGGCCAATATGATTAATTTAATCTATCAATCTTTATTCAATTGCTATAGTCTTGAGGGAAAAAAAGTTCCATAATTTTTCCATTGTCTTCAAATTTTAGAAAGTTACCTTGCCGGTATTACAAGTTTTTAAACTTTACAAAAATAGATGTGGGTCAACCTAGTATAAGATATGTAAATGAATGCAAAATTTTCATGCAGAACATTTACTTTAAAGATAAGGCATCTCTATTCTCTATGGATGAACTTTCCACATTTTGCTCTTCAAGCTGGGTGTTCTAATATCTAAGGATCTACACCAACCCAACAAACAAACACAAGGAGAAAAAATAGAAACCTATCACATGCACGTCATATAATAGATGTTATTATTTTGATCCAAATCTTTTGTGAGTAATAAAATTTTTATTTCCCCCAAAGCAGCCTTCAAAGTAAATGTCCACCATAAAGAACTCAAAAGACAAATCTAAGAGTCATGTAATCCTCTGGATTTGAAAATTATCACAAAAAATTTGAAGAAAAATTATTTAATAAACAAAACTTAACAAACTCTTGTAATTAGCATGAAGTATATATGAACTGAAGTGTGAGAGCATATTGACAACGCATAATTGGAAACAATACCAGCTGGATTATTTTTTGCCACAAACTCGAATCTTTCCAGTTGAAATATTTTCAACCTTTTTTCTTAGAACTTGATCATCTAACCTGTCATCTTAAATCGATGTCATCTTTGGTGGAAGATCGAATTTAGTGGACCAAAAATAAGTAACATAATAGAATACAACTGCAACTTTTATTGTGTAGTGTTATTCTCTAGGTGAGATTGTTATTCGAACTTCAAATTCCATTATAGATTTTTAAAAACTATATTTTTTAGTTGACTTAATGCTTTAAATGTACAATTTTATCTAACATCAAACTATTTATATAAAATATAATTTAGCTCTCGAATGATATCAAAATTAGTCGGTTAAATTTAACTTGATAGGACTAATATCTTTTTAATTTAGTATATTTTCTTTGATTATTTGTTAATTTATTTATCAGATTATTATTTGTTTTGTAAATAGTAAAATATAAGAAAACCTAAAAAAAAAAATTACCCCAAAAGATCCAACTCACGGCCAACCTAATTTCCAATAAGAGATCTATTTCATCCGGAAGTAGTATTTCAGTAGAACTCTTGTTATATTCTTTTCTTCTAAAATAACTTGCAAATTTATATTAAGAATAAGAGTAATATAAAAATGGCATACAAGTCTATCCAAAAAGTATTAGGCTACATGCTACTATCCTCTAAACGATGCATATCGGCTGTAGCAGTTCAAACAATTAATTAAATCCGAAAAGAGTCCTACCAAATATCGACTTAGTATGTGTGAGATTTAAATCAAAAAGAATTCTACTATTGGATTATTTACAATTACATCCTTAAATTATACAAATATTTATGGGCATAAGAGTCTATCAATATTTCAAGGATATTTTAGTCGTTCAATATTTAATATAAATTATTCGTGCTTTTATAATAATATAGATAGGTAGATATAAATATAAATATAGATAGATTGGTAAAGGTAGAAGAACAATTTTCATGTATGCATACAAAAAATAATTTCTATGGTAGGTTAAATCATAAATGTAAATACTTTTTTCAATTAATTAGCTCTAACGCTCCACACAACATATAACATCTCACGTTAACAACGATAACATATACAATATTAATTAAAAACAAACGAAATTCTGAAAGGAAAAAAAAATTGGCCATCCTACCAAACTCTCCAGTTGTTTTGTTCTTTTTAGTGATACCAGACCATCTCAACCCTCTTGCTTTATATTCCTAAACTGATTAAACAACAAAAACTCAAGTATTTTAGGAGTTATGGAGATAAAAGTAGGAATTTTTACTAGCAAAGGTTAACATCTTATTTATTTTAAATAAATACCATTTAAATAAATTATATTCTATAGATACATTTTAAGGTTTATAGCAAAATATTTAATTTTGGTTACCTCATAGCCCTAAGCCACTAAATACGCTAATCAGTTACAATATTTTCTTTCTCTCTCTACTTTGATATATCCCATTCTCTTCCCTCATCCCATTAAAATTTCGGATTCTCTTCCTCTTCTCTGTCTAGCCAACGATTCTTTCCCTTTCATAAAACAACCAAAATCCTTACGAAATATTCGAAGACCAAGAGGATTAAACGAAATTTTTGAAAGATGGAATATGGAGAACCCAATGGCCATACATGGAGAACCTCACCCCGGAGAAAGAAAGTGAGCTTTGTGGGCCCACAGCTTGACTTTGAAGGTTCACTATATAATGATTATAACTTAATTGAGCCTCCTACCAACGTTGATTTGGATGATGATGTTGCTAAGAAGACAGAAGAGCTCATACGTGATATGTACGAGAAGACTGTTGCTCTGCTTAGGCAGCACGATGCGACAATGGCGGCGGGGATTATAACCCTAAAGAAGATATGCAGATGCTCATCATGAATTTGAAGTATTTTGTAACGATCCGACTGGTCGTTTTGCGTTTTAGAACCCCCATTCCCTTAAATAAGACTTTCCAGGCTTGCTTTAGCTAATTTATAACTTGCCGGGATGGTTGGTTCGGGAGTTGAAAGAGTTTTGAGTAAAAATATGTCCAATTATTTCTTTAAGATTCTCTTAAAAGACCAAGTTTGACTTAGATTAAATTTTTGGGAAAACGGACCCGGATTCGTAATTTGACGGTCCCGGAGGGTCCGTGAAAAAATATGGGACCTGGGCGTATGCCCGGAATCGAATTCCGAGGTCCCTAGCCCGAGTAATGAATTTTTATTGAAAATTGTTAAATTGAAGTTTTAAAGAATTAACGAAACTAAGAAATTATTCATTTCCTAGGTACCAGGCTCGAATTTCGGTTCCGAAGCTTGGTACATGTCCGAAATATCAGTTAAGACTTACCCGTAAAATTTGGTATCAATCCGAGTAGTTTAAGGGCATTTTGGCCCGTTAGAAAAAAATTAAGAACTTGAAGTTCAATAGTTTGATTCATTTGGTTTTAGGGAGTGATTCAGAGATTTAGCGTTGCTTTGAGTGTTCCGAGGGTTCGAGTAGGTCCGCCTCATAATTTTAGACTTGTCGGTATGTTCGGGCGGTCTCGAGAGCCCCGAGTGTCAAACGAGCGAGGTTCGAACAAAGTAGGAAAGTTGAAGAATAGCTAAAGGTCTGCTGCTTCTGTCATAACCGCATCTGCGGTTCTAGGACCGCAGATGCGGTCAATCCATCGCAGAAGCGGCCTTTGTCCAGGCCAGGAGAAATAATAGGAGCGGCTCGAAAGCCACAGAAGCGGCTCCGCAGAAGCGGTCCAGCCATTTTCGCCCAGTTCTACAGAAGCGGTCCTCCTTTCACAGGTGCGGGACCGCAGAAGCGGTCCCCAGATCGCAGAAGCGGAAATCTCTGGGCAGTGAGTTCATTTAATTCGAACTCAAAGGCCATTTATTTCATTTCTACTCCACACTTAGGCGATTTGAGGGCTTCCAAAGAGAGGATTTCCACATAGCACTTCAAGGTAAGTTAATTCTATTCATTATTAGTTTAAATACATGTATATTAAGTTGATGAAACACTAAAAATTAGGTGAAATCAAAGGGGTTAGATCTAGACCTAGGGTTTAAGTAAAATCAAGATTTAACCACGAAATTTGCTATGAAATGAACTAGAATTCATATATTATTGATCCTTAGGTAATAGAGAATAACTTTCTATGAAAAATCTTGGAATCCGAGCACGTGGGCCCAGGGTCGGAATTTAGGAAACTTGTGAAAAAGGTTGGGAAATCGCTTAAATAGTTAAAATTCGATCTTGTAGGCATATATTGACTAGTTCTTACTTCATTTAACTAATTTGTGATCGTTCGACTCCGAATTGAGGACTTGGGCTTGTTCTTGATATTGGAAGTACGCTTTGAAACGAGGTGAGTCTCCTTTCTAACCTTGTAAGAGGGAATTGTCCCCATAGGGATAATAATTGAGTAATTGTAGCTAAATCCGGGGGCTACCCACGCGCTAGGTGACGAGAGTCCGTGCGCAGCTACTACTATGCTAATCGTTCGGGTAGTTTAGGACCCACACCATGGTTTATTAATATAAATCTCTATATTATCTTGTTAATACGAGCAACTAGGATATGCTAGGGACTTGAAAGTGAATAAGAACGAACTTGTATACTTGTTGAAATCTTGCATGGCATTAATGACTATTGATGTGCCTTCGTGTGTATAATTGATATTGCTTATTATTTGTGGATCGGGCCGATCACCTCGGTATGAATAGACGCATCTATAGGCGTGCCGTCGATCCTCGACAAGTGCACAATTTATTTCTGTTGGATCGGGATGTTGCCTCAGCATATTTGCGCAATTGCTCGCCTGAGAGTTTTAAATGTTGATATTGCCTTTCATGGCTCGATATAAATATAGAAATATAACGAAAGTAAATGGTTAATTGGAAATATAGTAGAGAGTAGGACTTATATGCTTTGTTATAAACTGTTGCTTATTTGTGATTCTTCATGGTTAGTATAATACTTTGATATATTCTTCGACCCTAGTGAGTATCAAGTCGACCTCTCGCCTCTACTTCTTCGAGATTATACGGGATACTCACTGGGTACATATTATTTATGTACTCATACTACGCTTCTGTACTTAATTGTACAGGATCTGAGGCAGATACATTTGGTTACCAGTCCGGTGCGCGCCCTTGAACTTGTGGCAGAGACTTTCACGGTGAGCTGCTTCCTTCCTATGCCGCTCAGCAGCCGGATGGAGTCTTCCTTTACTTTTTCTGTCTTTCCCTATTTTAGATAGTAGGATAAAGATGTTTTTTGTATACTCTACTAGATGCCCATACTTGTGACACCAGGTTCTGGCACACATTTTGGTAGACATTTATTTTTGGGTTGTATAATTATGCTATGTACGGTATTTCGCTCTTTTGGATTACTTCCAAATGAAGTATCTATTTCACTCATTTATGATTTAAAAGCAACAAAAGAATTTAGAAATATTTCCGTGTTGGCTTGCCTGACAATGGTGTCAGGCGCCCTCATGACCTATTGTGGAAATGGGTCGCGGCAACATGGTATCAGAGCACTATGTTCACGTAGGTCTCACGAGTTATGGGCAAACTTTATAGAGTCTTGTTGATCGGTACGGAGACATATGTATTTATCTTCGAGAGGCTATAGGGTATTAGGAAAGACTACTCTTTATTTATTTCCTGCCGTGCAATGGTTAGTGTACTAAATTTCCCTCTTTTATTTTCTCACAGATGGTGAGAACTCGTACCGCTAACATTTCGGACCCGGGAGGAGCTGCTCTCCCCATTGCTGGAGGCCGAGGTTGAGCCCAGGGAGAGGGCATCGGCCTGTGGTAGGGGACGAGGGCGTCCCAGAGCCATTCCAGTAGCACCACCAGCGAATCCTGCGGGGGATCCTATCATGGAGGAGCAGGGCGAGGTGCCCGCAGTTGAGCCTACCCCGGCGGATTTCATGACATCACCAGGATTTTAGGAGGTCATGGGCCGCATGCTACGGTCCATGGACACTATGACTCAGGCTGATTTATTTCCAGCAGACCCAAGCTACTTCACAGGCAGGAGGGGGAGCCCAGACCCCTACTGCTCAGGCTCCAGGTCATGTAGCTGCAGTATATCAGACTCCGGGTGCACTACCCGCAGATGAGGCTCAGCCAGTTGCTGCACTGGCACCCCAGTCTAGGCCAGCTATGGATGGTAATCCACAGAAGTTATTGGACAGATGGACCAGGCTTCATCCTCCGGTCTTCGGGGGTGAGCGTCATGAGGATGCCCAGGACTTTATTGGCAGGTGCAGGGACAGACTGCACAACATGAGGATATTGGAGTCACATGGAGTTGACTTCATTACTTTTCAGCTCGAGGGCAAGGCCCGTAGATGATGGCAGTCCTATGTTCTTGGCAGGCTAGCGGGTTCTCCTCCCATCACTTGGGGTCAGTTCGTACAGTTGTTCTTGGATAGGTACATCCTGCCCTCTGAGAGGGAGGAGCTGCGGTACCGGTTTAAGCATCTCGAGTAGGGTCAGATGTCTATGACTGACTATGAGGCAAGGTTTTCCGAGTTTTCCCGCCATGCACTTATGATACTTCTTACAGATGCAGAGAGAGTGCGCAGATTTGTCGCTGGATTGCAGCCAGGTATTCGATTTGATATGGCTCGAGAGGTGGAGATGGGCACAGAGGATGAGCTAGTAGTCGAGATTGCTTGCCAGATTGAGGGATATCGCCAGAGGGATAGAGAGCAGATACAGCAGGATAAGAGAGCTAGGTTCTCCCGTGAGTTCAGAGGTGCCCCATCTAGGGGCAGAGGTTAGTTTGGGAGGGGCCAGCCTAGTAGTCCACCAGTTTCAGCACCACCTCCTACCATGGGGGCTCTAGCGCGCCCTTATTTCAGTGCTATGCTAGAGAATTTCTATTGCCCGCCAGCTATTCAGGGTTCCTCCAGTAGGTATTCAGGTCCCTAGAGTCCTTCTGAATTTTATTTCAGTGCCATGCCGGAGAGTTCATGTCGTTCACCGGCTATCCAGGCTTCTTCCAGTAGGTCTACGGGTTATAAGGCAGCCATCAGGGCAGCAGGTCACTGCCCCACGCAGTTATTTTGAGTGCGGAGATCCCGATCATATGAGGAGATACTACCCCAGACTTCGGGGCAAGGCAGTGTAGCAGGGTCAACAGCCTATGATTTCAGCACTAGCTAGCCAACCACCAGGAGGTGGAGGGTAGGCGGGTAGAGGCTGTCCTAGAGGTGGAGGTCAGGCAGGGAGAGGTCAGCCAGCTATTGCTCAGTCAGGTGGAGGCCAGACAGCCGGTGCACCAGCTAGATTTTATGCTTTTTTGGCCAGGCCAAATGCATTGGCCTCAGATACCGTCATCACAGGTATTATTTCCGTCAGTGGCAGGGATGCTTCGGTATTATTTGATCCGGGGTCGACTTATTCATATGTATCATCTCTGTTTGCTCGTTCCCTGGTTATTTCTCCTGAACCTTTGGGCACTCCTATTCATGTATCTACTCCTGTGGGTGATTCTGTGATTGTGGATCAGATCTACAGGTCCTGTGTGGTCACTTTATGTGATTTCAAGACTAGAGCAGATCTTCTGTTGCTTGATATGGTCGATTTTGAGGTCATCCTGGGCATGGATTGGTTATATCCATATCACGCCGTCCTTGATTTCCATTCCAAGACTGTTTCACTAGTGATGCTAGGATCGCCGAGATTGGAGTGGAAGGGTTCCACAATCCATATGCCTAGCAGGGTCATTTCTTTTATGAAGGCTCAACACATGATCGAGAAAGGGTGTTTAGCTTATTTAGCTTATGTTCGAGACACCACTGCAAAGTCTCTGACGATTGATTCAGTGCCAGTAGTCCGAGAGTTCACCGATGTTTTTCCTTCTGATCTTCCCAGCATGCATCCGAATCGTGATTTTGATTTCTGTATTGATTTGGCCCCAGGCACTCAGCCTATATCTATTCCACCATACCATATGGCTCCCAAGGAGTTGAAGGAGTAGCTAGAGGAGTTGTAAGCAAAGGGGTTTTTCAGGCCCATTGTATCGCCTTAGGGCGCACCAGTGCTATTTGTGAAGAAGAAGGATGGGACTATGCGGATGAGCATTGATTACCGCCAGTTGAACAAGGTCACCATCAAGAACAAGTATCCATTGCCTCGTATTGATGATTTGTTTGACCAGTTGCAGGGAGCTAGGGTATTCTCTAAGATTGACCTAAGGTTATGGTATCATCAGTTGAAGATTCGGGACTCGGATGTTCCGAAGACTGCATTCAGGACTAGATATGGCCACTATGAGTTTCTGGTGATGTCTTTCGGCTTGTCTAATGCCCCAGCAGCATTTATGGATTCGATGAATGAGGTATTCATGCCTTATATTGATTCCTTTGTTATCATCTTCATTGACGACATCTTGATATACTCACGTAGCCTGGGGAGCACGAGCAGCATTTGAGAGTAGTGCTTCAGACCTTGCGAGAGCAGAAGCTACATGCTAAGTTCTCCAAGTGTGAGTTTTGGCTAGAGTCAGTAGTGTTCTTGGGGCATGTTGTGTCAGGAGAGTATTAAGGTAGATCCCAAGAAGATTGAGGCAGTTCAGAGTTGGCCATGTCCTACTTCAGTGACCGAGATCAGGAGTTTCCTGGAGTAAGCAGGCTATTATCGGTGATTTGTGTAGGGCTTTTCATCTATTGCATCACCCTTGACTAGATTGACCCAGAAGCTTGCTCCATTCCATTGGTCCAATGATTGTGAGGAGAGCTTTCAGAAGCTCAAGACAACTCTGACTACGGCACCAGTTCTTGTATTGCCTTCCGGTGCGAGGATGTATACGGTATATTGCAACGCTTCACGCGTTGGTTTGGGATGTGTGTTGATGCAGGAGGGACGAGTTATTGCATATGCTTCACGTCAGCTGAAGATTCATGAGAAGAATTACCCTGTGCACGATCTGGAGTTGGCAGCGATTGTTCATGCTCTTAAGATATGGAGGCACTATTTGTATGGGGTGCCTTGTGAGGTTTATACCGATCACCGCAGCTTACAACATTTGTTCAAGCAGAGAGATCTCAATTTGAGGCAGCGCATGTGGCTTGAGCAACTAAAAGATTATGACATTACCATTCTTTATCATCCGGGCAAGGCGAATGTGGTTGCGGATGCCTTAAGCAAAAAGGCGGAGAATATGGGTAGCTTGGCATTTATTCCAGCAGAGGAGAGGCCCCTAGATTTGGACATCCAGTTCTTAGCTAACAGGCTTGTAAGGTTGGACATTTTAGAGCCTAGCCGAGTTCTAGCATGTGTAGTTACTCCGTCTTCGCTATTGGGGCAAATCAAGGCTCGGCAGTTCGATGATCCACACTTGGCAATTCTCAGAGAGACGGTACTTCAGGGATGTGCCCAGGAGGTTTCTATTGGCGAGGATGGTGTTTTGCAACTCCAGGGTCGTCTATGTGTTCCTAATGTCGATGGTCTGAGGAGGAGGGTCCTAGATGAGGCATACAGTTCGCGGTATTCTATCCACCCAGGAGTTACGAAGATGTGTCATGACTTGATGCAGCATTTCTGGTGGTGAGGAATGAAGAAAGACATAGTGAAGTATGTGACCAAGTGTTTGAATTGCCAGCAGGTCAAGTATGAACATCAAAGGCCGGGTGGCTTATTCCAGCGGATGCCTATTCCGGAGTGGAAGTGGAAGCGCATCACCATGGATTTCGTAGTGGGGTTGCCGCGAACTTTGCGGAAGGTTGATTCAGTATGGGTCATTATGGATATGTTGACCAAGTCGGCCCATTTCATTCCAGTTGCGACTACCTATACGGCAGAGAGGTATGCTTAGATTTATATTCGAGAGATAATCCGATTGCATGGTGTGCCAGTTTCTATCATATTAGACCGAGGCCCTCAGTTCACTTCCCATTTTTGGAGAGCCGTTCAGAGTGAGTTGGGGACCCGTATAGAGCTTATCACAACATTCCATCCTCAGACCGACGGGCAGTCGGAGTGGACAATTCAGATTTTAGAAGATATGCTAAAAGCATGTTTGATTGACTTTGGAGGGCAGTGGGATCTGTTCTTGCCTTTAGTGGAGTTTGCGTACAACAACAGCTATTAGTCCAGCATAGAGATGGCCCCATACAAGGCTTTATATGGCCGACACTGTCGTTCTCCTATCGGGTGGTTTGAGCCCCGTGAGGCTATGTTACTTGGCACAGATTTGGTACAGGATGCCTTGGATAAGGTAAAGTTGATTCAGGAGAGACTTCGCACAGCTCAGTCCAGACAGAAGAGCTACGCGGATCAGAAGGTGCGTGATGTATCATTTATGGTTGGCGAGAAGGTTCTCTTGAAAGTCTCGCCCATGAAGGGCATTATGAGGTTCGGGAAGAAGGGCAAGTTGAGCCCAAGGTTTATTGGCCCCTTTGAGGTGTTGAGACGAGTTGGGGAGGTTGCTTATGAGCTTGCTTTACCCCCTAGTTTATCGGGAGTTCACCCAGTTTTTCATGTTTCGATGCTTCGGAAGTATCATGCCGACCTATCCCACGTGTTAGACTTTAGTACTATTCAGTTAGATGATAGTTTGGGCTATGAGGAGGAGCTAGTTGCCATTGTTGATAGGCAGGATCGCCAATTGAGGTCCAAGAGGATTTCTGCGGTGAGAGTCCAGTAGAGGGGCCAACCGGTCGATGAGGCGACCTGGGAGTCCGAGGAGGACATGCGGAGCAGATATCCCCAATTATTCAGCAGTCCAGATACTTTTCTATGTCCGTTCGAGAAAGAACGTTTGTTTAAAAGGTGGAGAATGTAACGACCCGACTGGTCATTTTGCCTTTTAGAAACTCGTTCCCTTAAATAAGACTTCCCGCACTTGCTTTAGCTAATTTATAACTTGCGGGGACGGTTGGTTCGGGAGTTGGAAGAGTTTTGAGTAAAAATATGTCCAATTGTTTCTTTAAGATTCTCTTTAAAGACCAAGTTTGACTTCGGTCAACTTTTTAGAAAAACATACCCGGATTCGTGATTTGGCGATCCCGGAGGGTTCGTGAGGGTCCGTGGAAAAATATGGAGCATGGGCGTATGCCCGAAATCGAATTCCGAGGTCCCTAGCCCGAGTAATGAATTTTTATTGGAAATTGTTAAATTGAAGTTTTAAAGAATTAAAGAAACTAAGAAATTATTGATTTCCTAGGTACCTGGCTCGAATTTTGGTTCCGAAGCTTGGTACAGGTCCGAAATATAAGTTAAGACTTTCCCGTAAAATTTGGTGTCAATCCGAGTAGTTTAAGGGCATTTTGGCCCGTTAGAAGAAACTTAAGAACTTGAAGTTCAATAGTTTGATTCATTTGGTTTTAGGGGCTGATTCCAAGATTTAGTGTTGCTTTGGGTGTTCCGAGGGTTCGAGTAGGTCCGCCTCATGATTTCAGACTTGTCGGTATGTTCGGGCGGGGCTCCGGAGCCCCGACCGTCAAACGAGCGAGGTTCGAGCGAAGTAGGAAAGTTGAAGAATAGCTGAAGGTCTACTGCTTCTGTCATAACTGCATCTGCGGTTCTAGGACCGCAGAAGTGGGACCGCGAATGCGGTCAATCCATCGCAGAAGCGGCCTTTGTCCAGGCTAGGAGAAACCGCAGGAGTGGCTCGAAAGCCGCAGAAGCGGACCTCAGACCGCAGAAGCGGTCCAGCCATTTTCGCCCAGTTCCGCAGAGTGGTCCTCCTTTCGCAGGTGCGGGAATGCAAAAGCGGTCCCCAGACCGCAGAAGCGAAAATTGCTGGGCAGTGAGTTCATTTAATTCGAACTCAAAGGCCATTTAATTCATTTCTACTCCACACTTAGGCGATTTGGGGGCTTCCAAAGAGATGATTTCCACATAGCACTTCAAGGTAAGTTAATTCCATTCATTATTAGTTTAAATACATGTATATTAAGTTGATTAAACACTAAAAATTAGGTGAAATCAAAGGGTTAGAGCTAGACCTAGGGTTTAAGTAAAATCAAGATTTAACAACGAAATTTGCTATGAAATGAACTAGAATTCATATATTATTGATCCTTAGATAATAGAGAACAACTTTCTTCGAAAAATCTCGGAATCCGGGCACGTGGGTCCGGGGTCGGAATTTAGGAAACTTGTGAAAAAGGTTGGGAAATCGCTTAAATAGTTAGAATTCGATCATGAGGACTTGGGCTTGTTCTTGATATTGGAAGTACGCTTTGGAGCAAGGTGAGTCTCCTTTCTAACCTTGTAAGAGGGAATTGTCCCCATATTAATAATAGTTGAGTAATTGTTGCTAAATGCGGACGCTATCCATGCGCTAGGTGACGAGAGTTCGTGCATAACTACTACTATGCTAATCGTCCGGGTAGTTTAGGACCCACACCATGCTTTATTTATAGAAATCTCTATATTATCTTTTTAATAGGAGCACCTAGGATATGCTAGGGACTTGAAAGGGTATAAGAACGAACTTGTATACTTGTAGAAATCTTGCATGGCATTAATGACTATTGATGTGCCTTCGTGTGTATACTTGATATTGCTTATTATTTGTGGATCGGGCCAATCACCTCGGTATGAATAGACGCATCTATAGGCGCGCCATCGACCCTCGGCAAGTGCACAGTTTATTTCTGTTAGATCGGGCCGTCGCCTCGGCATATTTGCGCTTGCTTATATTGCTCGCCTGAGAGTTTTAAATGTTAATATTGCCTTTCATGACGCGATATAATTTGAGAAATATAACGAAAGTAAATGTTTAATTGGAAATATAGTGGAGAGTAGGACTTATATGCTTTGTTATAAACTATTGCTTATTAGTGATTCTTCATGGTTAGTATTATACTTTGATATATTGTTCGACCCTAGTGAGTATCAAGTCGACCTCTCGCCTCTACTTCTTCTAGATTAGACGAGATACTCACTGGGTACATTTATTTATGTACTCATACTACGCTTTTGTACTTAATTGTACAGGATCTGAGGCAGATACATCTGGTTACCAGTCCAGTGCGTGCCCTTGAGCTTGTGGTAGAGACTTCTACTGTGAGCTGCTTCCTTCCTATACCGCTCAGCAACCGGATGGAGTCTTCCTTTACTTTTTCTGTCTTTCCCTATTTCAGACAGTAGGATAGAGATGTCTTTTGTATACTCTACTAGATGTCCATACTTGTGACACCAGGTTCTGGCACACACTTTGGTAGGCATTTATTTTTGGGTTGTATAATTATGCTATGTACGGTATTTTGCTCTTCCTGCTTACTTCCAAATTAAGTATCTATTTCACTCATTTCTGATTTAAAAGCAATAAAAGAATTTAGAAATATGTCTGCGTTGGCTTTCCTGACAATAGTGTCAGGCGCCCTCATGACCTATTGTGGAAATGGGTCGTGACATATTTGAAACGCAAGACCCATCCCCTCCACCAGATTGTTATCTAAAAAATTTTATTTCTTATTCATCATTTTCTTTCTTCTACTGTTCAAAATCATAATCTAAGATTTTTTTTTATTGTACTTCAATGTATCTCGTTGTATTCCATGTATTTTATTTATTCACTATCTTTTTTTCTCATTGTATATCAATGTATCTCGTTGTATTCTATATATTTTATTGTATTCATTGGCTTGCTATATGCCATGAATGTATTCATAAGTTTTTTTTAAATATAATTTATGTATTAAAGATGTATTATATAATTTATCTGAAGATTGCTATATTTTTGGGGTATTTTTGCGGTTGAGAATCTTTTTTATAACTGAAAATACAAATATTGTGTGTTATAATTGAGTTTGTTGAGTTATATTAGGAGTCTGTTATGTTAATTGATTCACTTTCCCTTTTAAAAACAGTGTAATCCCCTATTTCACACCATGAATACAATCAAATACAATAATCTGTCCAGCTATAATCCCATGTTTCACTCGAATACACTCGAATACAACAACTGATTAGCTGGACTTCCTAGATTCACGCCTATTTTTGCTACTGTATTCATGAATACAATAGCTTAAATACATCAAATACATCTTGTAACCACATAAAAGGTATCTATAATCCATAATATAGCAAATGATATATATAGATGGCTAATTACTACTAAAAGATAGTGTTTTTTGAAAATTTTCCATTAAAGCAGGAGTGCGTTAAAGGTATAATAAAGAGTAGAAGATGAAAAGGTGTGAGTTATAAAGGTGAACTAATAAATTAAATATATAAATTAAAAGAAATAACCATACAGTATATAAAGGTAACAAATAACAATCGTATTAAAACTACAACAATATAAACTTTTCATATAAAATAGGAGTATTACTTAGCAACATATATTAAAAGTGAGAAAATATACTCGATAAAACTATTAGAGATGGTTATCGACCATTTGACATACTGTATTTTCTTTGAACCAAAAAGAAAAAATATATGTCTTTCAATTCCTTGAAAGATGACAAATTAAATAAAAATATATGTTTCCTACACATAAAGACCAAATAATAAAACAATTTTTTCAGATGCTCAATTATTTTTTCCAACAATCAAAATAATACAGAGAGATCCGAAAAGATGCATTAAAAGAAAATAAATAGCACAATATGGAAACAAACAGAAACAATAATCTCATTGATACAAAAGTTACCATAAAGGTTTTGCTCGGTGATCACAATTTAATCACAAATTTATGAATAAAGCTCCCACTTCCCTATTCAAAAGTATTCTTATCCTATATCTTCCTCCACCAGCATATAACATTTGGGAACAATATATTCATACGTGTTATGATAAATATCACATTATGATGGATGTCTACTCTTCTTCCATGATCTTAATCTCAAATGCTTAATGACATATCCAATGACATATTTTGTATGATCAATGACATATTCCATGACATATTTTCTTCACTTTTTATGCCTATATAAATGCCTTGTAATAGATGGAAAAATACACACAATTGAAGAAGAAAATTTCTTCCTTCTCTCTATCTACATTTCTTGTTCATGTTTCACTAAGTTGCTTATATTTCTTGTTCATGTTTTACTAAGTTGCTTTCATTTTGTAACACGTTATCAACACGAGGTTCTACCATCTCAAGACGATCTTTGAAAAAATTAAGGTACAACTTTTTTCAAATTTTTATTATTTTTTACATTATGTCTGATATTATGAAAAAAAAAGTTCGTTGCCCTTGAAATTTCGGACAAGAACTATATGATATGGGTATTGAATGCTGAAATCGATTTAGATGCAACGAGTCTTGGAGACGTCATTAAAGATAAAGATAAAGCATCTACCCAAGACTGTGCTGAGGCCTTGATTTTTTTGCGCCATCACCTTGATGAAGGGTTGAAAATTGAATATCTCATAGTGAAAGATCCACTTGTTTTGTGGAATGGTTTAAAGAAAAGATATGACAACTTAAAGTTAGTCACTCTTCCACAAGCACGATATGATTGGGCTCATCTTAGGCTCCAAGACTTTAAGTCTGTTTCTGAATATAATTCTGCTATGTTAAGAATTACCTCTAAATTGAAAATCTGCGGAGATAATATCAGTGACTATGATATGCTTGAAAAAATATTTACAACGTTTCATGCCTCCAATATGGTCTTGCAACAGCAGTACCGAGAGAAAGGCTTCACAAAGTATTCTCAGTTAATTTCTCTTCTATTTGTGGCTGAACGAAATAATGAATTGCTTATGAGAAATCACGAAAATAGACCCACTGGGTCTACACTATTGCCTAAAGAGGATGAAGTGTATTCCCATTATGCTAATCGTGAAAAAGGCTGTGGCCATATTCGTGGTCGTGGTCGTGGTCGTGGCCATATCCAAGAAAGAAATTTTTCTTGTGTTAATCATCCTTCAATGAAAAATAACTTCCAAAAATGGAAAGGAAAAGACGAGAAGCGAAACGCAAAGGGTTCAGAAACTAAAATGCTATCGTTGCGGTGGAAAATGGCATTGGACAAAAATTTATCGCATACCAAAACATTTGGTTAAGCTGAAGAATAAAGGTCCTGAAGCCAATCTTGTCTATGACAATGAATTTGACATCACCCACTTGGATGTGGCAGATTTTTTTGAGCACCCTGATAAAAAAACAAACCATTTGATTGGTGATGGATCTGTGGTTAGAGATGATTGAGCAATTTAGTTTTTATTCATTCCTGTTCGTAGTATGTAATGAATAAAAATCTGGTAATTTTTATTGCACTTTATAATTCTTCTTATGTAATTTTTAAGAATATTTGTATTTCTGAATTTTGTAAATCTCACAAACAAGGAGTAATATCCTATTAATTAGTATTCTAGTCTCATTGATATTTTAACGATTTTAACTTTCCTTTACGTTGCTTTAATTCCCTTTAAGAAATTGTTTACAAGCATCATGGAACAACTTTTATTACTTCACCCTCAATTATTTTTTTATTTTATTTTATGAATATGTTCTTTTCTTACACAGATCAATTAGTTTTCATACAATGTGTAGAAAAATACAAATAATTTATACATGTAAATAAATTTGTTGTAGTTGTATTAGTCATATGTGAACTTGTATTATTTTTGTTGCGTAATTATTTGTATAATAAATAGAATTTTTCCAGAAAAACATTAAAGGCTGCTATTGAATTTAACTTTATTTCTTTTCCATTTTTCTCCAAAAAATACTAATATTTATTCATATACTTCTTTTGTATATCAAACTATGGGAAGTAAATATGGATATCTTTCAAAGAAAACTTGGATCAAAGATCAATTGTAAAAGTATTTGCTTAATTGATTCATGTACGACACATACAATATTTAAAGAGAAGAAATATTTCTCTCATTTAAGTATGTGTAAGACAGGTGTTACTACAATTTCTGATAGTAGTAAATTAATTGAAGGCTCTCGAAAAGCTACTATAACTCTGCCTAAATAAACAATACTTATCATAGAGAATGCAATGTTCTCCTCCAAGTCCAAGAGAAACTTGTTGAGTTTTAAAGATATCCGCCAAAATGGATATCATATTGAGACAATGGATGAGAATAATCTTGAATATCTCATCATTACCAAGAATGTCTCTGGCCAAAAGAGGGTTATTGAGAAGTTCCCATCTTTATCTTGTGGCCTGTATTGGACAAGAATTAGTGCAATTGAGGCACATTCTACTGTAAACCAAAAGGTTATTGATTCCAATATTTTTGCACGTTGGCATGATCGATTGGGACACCTTGGATCAATTATGATGAGACGAATTATAGAAAACTCAAATGGGCATCCATTAAAGAATTTAAAAATTCTTTTAAAT